>JBBPOD010000465.1:0-18654 GCA_038091255.1 Tylopilus intermedius | reverse complement strand
ACGGATTTGGATCATCTGCATCGGGAGCCACCAAAGTGCGCTCAGCATCAACCACGACCTCATTGTTTGGGAGCTCAGCCCCACAGTCGGTGAAAGCAGCCGAATCAACAGCGGTCTCGCCACTCGCGGTCTCGGTGGGGGATGAACCATCGAGATTACTCAAGCTCGTTTGGACACCCAAAGCCCTTCGGCTTAGCTCGTTCTTCTCTTGATAGGATTGGAGCAGTAATGCCATCAGCTACCGTAACATGAGAGTGAGGCCGATCAAATCAAAATATCCCTACGTCATACCTCTTTCTTTGTGGGGGGTTTTCCATTTGGGAAAAAGTGGCGTTTAGCCAGCGCGATAGCCCCACGATACTGTTGGTCATATGGGATGTCCCCATATCCCCTCAATTTGGGTAGAAATGCAGAAAGTCTGTTCAAAGAGTTCAGCGCATGCTCTCTGATCAGAAACGCTGTTACGAACATTCTCTTTGCTTCTGGAAGTACCCTTATCACATCGATAGTGTGTGGATCGTTTTGCTTGACGGTTAACTCAACGTGTCCCTTTTGAACCTAGAATTATCCTCAGCCCTGAGACGCTATCCAAACAAAGCGGAAGGGAGACAATTACAGTGACCAGCAAGACGGCAGCAGCCTGTTCGATCGTCATCTTCCTCTGTCGTGTCTTCGTGCCCCGCCCCCGAGAGTTGACTGAAACAGATACGCGTCATTACGAAGCCATGCCAGAGACGCGACGCATCATCACAAGTTACCTCCGTCCATGAATTCTTCAAACTGCACCTCGAGCGGTGCAGCGACGTCGCGTTGTTCATTGTCTCCCAAGACATTTACTTGGGCGTCAGCGATGAAGGCGAGCTCGGTGATCACTCCTGCTCGCAGGTAGCGATCGCGTCACATTCAACCCGCAGGACAACACAACATGGTGGACTCACTGGTAGGGTTGTTTGCATAGTTCACGAGCCGAAGGCTCCCGAGCGCTCTCAGTGGATGGCGAGTAGGAGGCATTCTTCAACAGGTAGTATGTAGTGGGTCCACAGAGATTGGTATCGAGGGAAAACCACGCGTTGCATCTCCTGACGGATACCGTCCTTTTATACTGACTCGAAACAAGGCAGGTGGCTCTGCTGATGAGTCCGTGGCAGGCCCGGGGAGTGCATCGTGGCTTGAATCTGCGGCTCCACGGTGCCCCTTCCTTGTTCTTCGGCGTCCTTTTCGAGTGACGTTGCTACGTCCACCCCGTATCCAATGGCTCTGCACAATTAGTGGAAAACGCGCTGGTGATACCGCAAAGGAAATGACCGTCCTTTTGTCAAGCGTGGGGAGATTCAAGTTCATTCACGAGTCTGACTCAGTCTCGATTAGTACATGGACAATAAATAGCGCATCCGAAAACTCAAGAACACCGATAGTAGATAGTGTAGTTAGGGCTACAGTTCAAAATGATCAGCCCAGTGTCGTAGTACACCTTCCCCTTCTAGATGCGACTTGAAGCGGTTGACATCCCGACAGACAATTATAGCATGGCTATTCACGACGCCCTCGAAGAATGCGCGCTCTTTCTGCAGCTGAGGTATCTTGTTCAAGTTCTGAATGCAGCGACGCTGCACAGGACTAAGGATAGCACCGTTGGTTGGTAAAGGTTTCGAATCCGAGCTGCCATTCGCTACTTCGGAAGTTTGCAGTGTGGCAGCACCGTCAACCTGAGGCAGGGGTGGAGCCGAAGAAGGAATTCCAGGAGAATCATAAATATCGAGAACAACGCTCTCGACATTGCTTTCTAGCTTTGCGACGATGTGTGCAAGTCTTTCCTGGTTCGAATCATCGACCTCAAGGGCCTTGAGGCGCGTCCTTGAGCTGCGCGATGCAATGGAGAGGCGGACGAGCGAAAGCGAAATCAACGTGGGTATCAATACAGGAAGGAGCGCGTATCCAATCTGGTAATGAGGTACAGTACATAAACAGGTATACAAGATGAACGCATCTCGGGCTCACCAGGTTCATAGGGAACCCTCCTTGAAACATGGGTGGCACTGGAGGTCTTAGGTTCTGGATTCTTGTGAACAAGCTTATCTTTTCCCGTTCTCGAGGCGGTGGGGGGGTGGCTGGTACTGCGTATGACTTGATTACATGTTGATATTGGTCATGGAACTCGCTGAAAAAGCTGAAGTAAGGATTTGGAAGAATAAGTGTGAAACGCAATTTTTACATACATTTCAAGACCATTCGTCTCGTAGTCCACAAATATATCGATCTCCTCGATCGCCGCAGTGACATAAGGTACCGTGAGGTCATTAATTCTATGAAAGAGTCAATCCGTGTTGTATCGCCAAGCTTATCTCGACTTACGCGTTCACATAGATTCTTATGTTGGGAAAGAGAAGGAGGGCTTGATAAAAGATGTGGTCTGTTGGGTATAGTCAGAATTCACTGTACACCATGACAGCAGAGCAAACTAACCTGGATCTGCCAGGACATCCAGCAAGGGTCTGCCCTTGGGTGACCACTTGTCGACGCAAAAGAACTGCTCTCCAGTCCGCGACAGAAACCTCGGTCCGATATAATTCACAAGCGCAGAAAAGGTGGAAGGAAATCGGGGTATTCCAACGTGTGGCGTAGCTACGGTGTTAAAGTTGACCGGTGTCACTTTCTCGAAGAATTTGTTCTGGTGCAAAATCCTGAAATTTAAATAGACGCCGAGTCAGCGGCGGGGTCTATGATCGATAGAGAATGGACAGCACACACCCGATGACGTAGCGCGCAAGCAGGCCGCCTAAACTGTAGCCCATGATCGAGAAACGAGTGACTTTCTTTCCCTGGTCCTCATATTGCTCGATCTCGTCCAGTATCTTGGGCGGGGTAAGGAGAGATAAAAGGAACCGAACAACAAAATACGGCACCTCTTGCGCAACCCTTTCGGCCCCCCAATCAATCCCATCATACGTTGACTCGTCCTGATTCGTTTTGGCTACTAGGACTGCTAGTTCTAGTGCGCTGGCAGTGGTGTCCTCGGTGGCGCCCTTGACTTCACGGATGACTTTGTCCATGTACGCAAGGTGGGCGGGATTGCCCCACATGCCGTGGACGAGCACCAGTAGATGGATGGATGTCATAGTGAGGGTATATCGCTTTCGGCACTATGAACGATCACAGCCGATCATGATGGAGACTCGACAGCTAAGGTGGAGCCGCGTACCTTGGAAGGGAGGTGGACGTGAGTGTCAACGTGCAAATGGCAAGGCACAGCCTGTAAACTCAGCTCGACTCAGAGGGCTGTGAGGACTGCAAGCATGCATCCAGCGGGTTGTGGGGGGTGCGTGAGGTTTCCAGCGTTGCGTCACCATACGGCTTGATATACCATGATCGTGCGACAGCACTGGCAGTGCCACAGCAGTCTGGGTCAAATGAAGGGCTCCCTTGTCCCTTTGGTGCCTTCGCCAAAAATGCGTGTACCAGAATAGAACCTTTGCATGACAAAACAGTCTTACTCCGATCATGAGCAGAGACCAGGACTTGAACAACACAAAACCGCCTTCATTACGGCGTACAGGAACCAGGTATATGACTCGAATCGCAGCACAGTTGATACAGGGCGTACAAATAACCAATAGATTATCCAGACAAAGCTTAGTTCGCGCGTACATCAAGCCAAGGTACCGATCAAGCAGTGGCGGGGGCATCGTACAAGATGACCAAGGATGTAGGCCAGGGACAGCGGACCTGGCGTTCATCCAAGTAAACATGACGCAAGTCTTTGAAGCTGCTGTCCTGGAATCGTTGAAGCTTCCCAGACTGACCGGGTCCACGGCGGACATTGTCAAAGGAAAGGATGCTGCGAAGTGCGTGGACAATCAGTTTGGGTGGAATGTCAGCGCCGATGACCTTGGAAGCAGCATCTGCTCGAAGGTATCGTTCACGTGGCGCTCGGGTTGCGTCAAAGGTGGTGGGATCCGGGAATGCTTGCTCCTGTGACCGGGTCAAAAAACTGCAAGGTAAGTTACACATAACCACCCACATTCATCCCGGCACCAGCAACATCCAGGAACAGACGTTCACCTTGCTGAACCGCAAGAGAACCAACAGCATGATCTTTCTTGGCGACATAAGATGCTCCCGCAAAGGGAGGGTCGATCCCTGCAGAAAGAACTTCAAAAGTATTCCTTGCCGAGTATCGGATGTACTAACTGAGTGCTTCGATGACATATGCTTCAAGACCAGACATATCCTCGATTTCGGTGCTCCTCGCCTGCGCACGGAAAGTAGCGTGCTCTTCGGCGTCGAGGAGGAGGTTGACCACATTTGTCAAAGCTAAACGAGGAGTTAGCGTGTTTACAAGCCACATCGGGCGATGGCGCTTGCCTAGGGGTAGCTCTACCGATACACCAACCAACAGAGCCAAGATCTCGTTAACGACCTGCTCGTTAGAGTGGCCGAGCTCAAAAAGACGCTTCAAGACTTCATTATGACCGCTCCTCTTCCTGCCAAACATAGTTCCGAATATTCCAGCTAAGGAGAGCTATATCGAGAATAAATGTGGGAATGTTGTGTGGATGTCAACAAACCACTCACCCGAGACCCAGCAACACCGAAAGAAGTTCTGATGTGATGAGACAATTCCTCGACATGTCCCTGGACCTTCTGTTTCAAGACCATGTACTTGGCAGGCTCGACATCGAGGAAAATGAATCTATGAAACCCTCAGCCACACAATCAATCCTCAATGACGCTCCTTACGTATAAATTTCGCTGAGTATGTTGTACAATTCCAGGGGGGTATACACACCAGCATGGTGTTTGTCCTTGAGCGTTATACCGGCCTACAACACAATAGACAGTCAGAGAACACACAATCTAACGCAAAGAATACATACAATTTCCGAAGCAGCCCAGCAGACAGGTACAAGTTTCAACACATCCCGAACGATGTTGACGCTCCTGGTATTGGTGTTGATCAACTGGCAGGATGAAGTCGCAATCAGCTCAGCGGTCTTCTTGTGGAAGTATTGTCCAATCTTCTTGATGGCATCAGGCGACGGTGCCAACGCGCTAATGAATTCCTTCTGTACTTGAGCCGCATCGGCAGAGGCAAAGAAGCTATCGCAGGCCAAACCTTAGGTGCTGAAAATGAACCTAGGCGTAACCAACTTACCCATTACCATTGATGACTTCGCTAGCGCGGTGCTCACACACTGGAGTGAAAGCCTGTGTATCCCGAAGTACCTCCCCTACCTCGACGTAGCTAGAAACGGTGGTAGATGGTACACGTATACTTGGACGTTCCAGCGAGTAGTCATCCAGCTTGCCAAGGTTCTTCAAGTTCTTCTCCATGGCTTCCGGATGCACAAGGGGGAACCAAGTGTACACGGACTTCTCGTCATAATCGTTCGGCAGAGTACGAAGGAACAGACGTCCAAGGGTGGAACCGAAACCCCAACCATTGGGATCGCGCTGACAATCAGCAAAACCCCAGGACGTCATGTTATAAGGAGTAAAGTCCTGGGTGAAGAATCGATCTCCACGAGTGAGAGCGATCGCATCTGAAAGAATGGCACGAGAAATAGTGTAACCAGGGCAAAGACCTGCACCGTCTATCACAGGCTTTGTGGCCTCAGCTTGGAGGCCGACATACAACTCCAAGTTATTAACGTGGCCATAAAGCTTTTCGGCTGCCGCCGCAACCTCCTCGTCAGGGTTCCATTCCTTGAAGTTCGAGTACGCTGATCATGCTTAGTTAGCGCCTGTTCGGAAGAATAATGCACCTCTGCGTACCTTTCAGACCCAGGAATTTCCGGAAATCATTAAGAGAGCAAACCCCCCAGGTACGATTAGCTTCTATGCCCATGATCTCGTTCACCCTCATGATTGCCGGCGTACCACGTGCACCGAAAGTGGCCGCATGATGAGATGTGCTAGATGTGTGCATAAGTGGCTGTGGATTCAACAGCGAAGACTACACACGAGTTTTGCAGGACGTTCGCAAGATCTGAATCTTTAAACGATCCGTCTTCTTGGCGTTTCAAGCTATGCAATGCACGCAATGAAATCAACAACATCAAGTTAACTTCATTACTCACTTGCCAAATGTCCAGTGCTCAACGCCAATATTGTCTTCGGTCTCTTTCAACTTCTTCTCTGCCCGGTAGAAATCTTGGACGGTAAGTTGGGTAGGATCCACGCCTGGGAAAAGCTGTCCAAACATCTGGGTGATCCATTGCTCGTCTTCGAGAGAAGTAGTGGCATGCCAGCGGTACAAACAGTTGAACTGTCCAAAGCCGGTTAATTCTATTAGAGAAATTGGAATGTTCGCATACCTCGACACTGCACGCATTGCCGCGACCACGTTCAAACAAACCATGATCATCCGTGCGGAGTTCCCCAAAAGGTTCCAGGCTCCAGCTCGAACCTTTTCGAACAAGACCCAGGATCGCTGAGAAGTAATCGGAAAATACGACTGCAGCAAACCAGGCGCAATTGCAGAGACGAGCAATCTGGAAGATTTCTGGGATGCACAGTTTCAAGACTACTGCTGCTAGGGGAGCGCAAAATTTGCCAACCTTCTTCCTGCTCCACCAGCTGTGAAGAGTTGGGAGGTAATGTGGACGGATCCACCCAGGTTCCTCGCTCGTTGATCTCCAAAATGCGACGAGCAATGTACTACACAACATTGAGCAAGAGGAATCGGGCCTTGATCTTCCTAGACTTACATTGTGGTTACGGTTGAACAGGACAAGAATGACCGACGTGGCTGGTGGGAGGAAAAGCAATCGATCTTCTGCAAAAGTATCCGGATGCAGACAACCGCGACCATCCTTCATTCGGATCTGGACCACATGTTAGTGTAGGTTCGGGTCACGAGCATAGAGAAACATTACCTTGTCTTGCGTAGCCTGGTCGTTACCATACAAAGGAGCGAGATCGACATAACCAGAAGTCATGTTAAGGTGGGGTTTTTTGTGATTGGTTCGGAAGACACTATGGATAACAAGAGCAGCAAAGGAGAACATCAGAGAGGATAAGCCAGTGGGATGCTTTCGGAACTAGAAGTGCGGAATTAGTAAAGGCGGATGATTCTACCCACTAATGGGGTCTGACCTCGTCACGACGAAGGAGGGTATCGAACACCAGACCAGCATCCGGCAATTGATTGCGTGGAAGGGGATTACCCTGTTGCACCGAACGCGCATATGGCGTCCCGGCCTTGCCCAAGTCAGGATAGTCGGGATTGTTGTTTGACCCATCCGCCGTGCGGAAGGCGTGTTCAGGACCCACGAATGTTGAGGGAGGATGGCCAAGATCGTTGTACACTGAAGTTGCGTGCGAATGAGTGAATTAGCCTATTGAAGATGAAAACGTACACATTCTGATAACATGGCTCTGAGCAACGTCTTGGATTGTACCAGATGGATGATTGGCCATGAAAGTCAAGATATGCTCAAGCTGACGAATTATGAAAGAGGGGCGTCAGGGCATATTGACAGCCGAAGCTGAGTGGGAAACTCACCAACATCTTTCGGTCATCGATGGCACCAGAGTGGTTGACCGCGTCAAGGATAGACGACTGCGACAACTGTCAGACTAACTCCTAACACTCGTTAGAGACGACTCACGACGGTCGACTCTTTAACGTCTTCAGCCGCGCGCTTCATCTAGAATGCTATTCAGAAAAATAGCGAACCTGAACTGTGGTGTACACACTAGATCTTTGACGGCATTGAGGGCCTTTGTCGTCGCTGATTCGGTGTGCGAGGAAGGGTATTCACCGATGGGCGACGACGGTGCGGTCTACCGGTGATGAGTTTGTGAGAGGTGCGAGAATAGAACGGGCTCACAGCTTGGCTCCTGGTAGAGAACCGTGACGAAAGGGTCCTGTTGAGAGCAGACATGATGGGCGGGAAGAGAAAGAAAAAGACGGTTCCAGAGCTACTTATAGCTCGCGGGATGTGGGTCCTACCGAGAAAGGGAGAATCATTGACGAACTTCGCGCCCAGAATCTAAGCCGAGTAGCGCCCAGCCACATGCTGTCTCCGGGACTGTACAGGGTTATTCCCATTTGTTTTGATGGGTGGCGTAATGAACGGCTGCTTTGAGTCAACGTCATGATCTGGCAGTTCAAACTTCAAAGTGAACGCGTCGACTCATTGTTCACCTCAGGTAGCGTCGACGCGGGTCCTTGCCCACAGTACTGTTCGGTTCCAAGTTCCAACCTTCCCACTGTTTCCCACGAGAGAACGCGCCCACACAGAGTTTTGATGCGAGATATTATGTAATATGTAATTTAAAGACCCTCACTTCCATCTTCCACCATGGATTCTTCTGAGCTATATCATATCAAGCAACAGTTCACCCTCGGTGCTTATCCGGCCCTCATCCAAACACCAACACCCGATCCTTCCTCGCCGGACTACATCCCAATCATCGTCTACAAGGCTCGGGCTTATCTCGCATCCGGTGATTCAACATCCGCTCTCGCCCTGATTCCCAGCGAGTCAGACAACGTGGCACTTCGCGCCGTTGCCTCGTTGGCTCAAGGCGAGGATGGTCTCGAAACTCTCCGCGACCTTTGTGTGGAAATGGAGGCCGGAGGGGACGATCACATCGGCGAGTGGGAAAAGGACGTCGTTGCCGTATTAGCAGCCACTGCGTTCATCCGTGCAGGTGAGATAGAAGAAGCCCTTGAGACGCTGCGTGATTCCGCCACGGCCGGAGACGAATCGTGAGTAACCCTGTTACACATTATTCTTCTCAGCCGACCCTTGTTTCCTTAGCTCTGCAGTCCTCGTTCATATCTATTTGTCTCTTTCTCGACCAAATGCCGCTCGAAAAATACTATCAACAGCGCTGCAAGCCAATCCAGATGCCCTTGTTTTACAGTTATCCGAAGCCGCTGTCTCTCTTGCTACCAGCGCCCAGGGAACGAGCGGTATACCATTTCCTCCAGCTCCTTCTCTACCTCGACTCATCCTGGTGGCAGGGGAACCTTATGCCTCAGCTATATCTTTTTATACGGAACAGCTAGCCAATCCCTCCGTCTCTTCAGCTGCTTTACTCGTTGGGAGGGGTGTAGTACGCATTTTGCGCAATGAATTGGCGGCCGCACGAAGTGATCTGGAAGAGGCTGAGAGCATCCTGTCACGTGCGCAAACCGAAAGTGGAGTAGACGAGGTCCTCGCTGCGATGACCGTCGCCGCCGGTCTCGGTGCGGGAAAACGCGGCGAAGCAGAAGAGCTCTGGGGGTAAGCTAACCTATCTTGATTGCCGCTCTGTGAATAATCTTCATTTTTCCTTTCCTAGTCGACTCTCTAGTCAATACCCTTCTCATCCAATGGTGACGGATCTTGACTCCAAAGCTGACTTTTTTGATTCGTGTGCCGCGAGATTCGAGATACCACCACGCGCTGTGGCCACTACCTCATGATCTGCGCAAGAACGTCATTGGACATCGTTGATGCAGGCGAATACATGATTTTTCTGTTGCAACAAATGTAGTCGATGGCCGTGATCTCCCCTGATTCACTGACTCTGAGAGCCATCGATCGTGTGCGTGACATGTTTTGGCTACTGCATAACCAGTGATTCAATTTACCCGCTCGATCGTCCCGAATTGCTGTGGCATCGCAGATTTTCCAGCATGGTAATGAAACGATTCGCTTTGCTTCGTTTTCTTGCTTCAACAGATGCGCTAGCCCCTTACCGCGACTGTCTTTGTAGTCCGTCTACCTCTGCTTGAGCTGGGTCGGATCCATGACTTGGAGGTGAGTATACGATGTGGAATATCGACTCGGTCTGTGTACGCCATCCATGGCTACACTACCGCCCTGGTGAAGGTATGTAATCGCTTCTCGTTCATGGTGCCAGACTATACTAAAAAATTGCAGTTAATTCTTCACGTCATTGTCGTTCTCGCGATCGCCCGTAAAATTCCTGCCATCCCACCCTTGCCCCATCCTGTGACGAAATCATTTACCACGCAGAATGTGAGTCAATGTGGCCGCCACCTTTGCTAGATCGCACTAGTCCTTGAATAGTATCGCAAGACGTTCCCATGGTAATGCGGTATTGCATTGTGTGTGTGACTTGATTTCCCCCTGTTGAGGATTATATTCAGGTACTTTGATGGGCCGCACTCACAGAGCCCTAGACCATGGAAGTGCTTGACAGATTCCATCTCGTCAGTGATAAGGGCCGCGACTCACTTGTAAAGTTTCCCCGTGATTTGTCTGGACATCAACCCCTGTGCGGCAACGTGTACAATGCATGCACTAATCCAGTACATAACACAAGTTGTTCGAGGTCGATCATTTAATGCTGTGGCGAGAGTCGTGTTGAACTTCGAAGGGGGTGTGAGAGTGTTGTTTATGGTCATCGCGGTCCGAGGCATGGCGTGACGGGGCAAGCTCCGAGTGTCCGCTGACCAGTGCTCATACTAACCCCGTGCGCTTTATTTCCACACTGCAGTCTGCAGGTATAAAGTTCACGCCTGTTATCGTTCATCGACGAAACCCCGGTCTAGAGACCACTTGCTCGCGATGCCTGACGGTGGTTATGCTGACGTCTATAACCCTCGCAAAGTCCTCGATGACCCCTCTTTCCGCGTCCTCGGGCCAAATGATAAACCTTCTCTAGATGCCAATATTGCAGCATTCTATAATCCAGGGCATGAAATCCATCTTGTCGAAAAACCGCGTCCCAAACCTGGCCCCGGTCAAGTCTTGATCCATGTACGCGCTACGGGAATCTGTGGGTATGTACAACGACCGCTTTGGCGCATTCGATCTGAGCATCGGCTGATGGTGAACAGGAGTGACGTGCATTTCTGGAAGCATGGTCGCGTCGGTGACTCGATGGTTGTGACGGACGAAGTGAGTTGTAGTTCTTGCCCGCGCGAGGGTCACCCAACGATCCGTTGCAGTGTGGCTCTGGCCATGAGTCCGCTGGTGAGGTTGTGGAGGTTGGTGAAGGTGTCACGCAGTGGAAAGCAGGTGGGCATGCACCCAGATGAAGCTTGGTCACCTGGCGGCTCAGCCGGACATTGATTTCAGGAGATCGCGTCGCGATCGAGGCAGGGGTACCTTGCTCGAAGCCATCGTGCGACTACTGCAGGACCGGCAGGTACAACGCATGTGCGCGCATAACTATATCACAACTCGATTATTCTGAGCCTAACACAAGATATGCGCAGGCCCTGATGTTGTCTTCTTCTCGACTCCCCCTTTCCACGGTGCGTTGCACATCGTGAACTGGAAGTACCTGTTAAATATTGCATCCAACAGGGACACTCACCAGATGGCACCTCCATCCCGCTGAATGGCTCCACCGTCTGCCCGACTCGGTGTCATTTGAGGAGGGGGCTTTGTGCGAGCCTCTTGCTGTCGCGCTGGCCGGTCTCGAACGCAGCGGGCTTCGGCTCGGGGATTCAACCCTTGTCTGGTACATCATATTGACCAATCGTTCCCGCACTTCCTGATGATTCTATAGTGGTGCTGGACCGATTGGTTTGGTTTCTTTGCTCTCTGCCAGAGCGGCTGGTGCAGAACCCATCGTTATTACGGATTTGTTCCAGAACCGCCTTGATTTCGCAAGGAAGCTAGTTCCTGGTGTCCGTACCGTGCTCATCGAACGTGGATCGACACCGAAAGAGTCCGCTGAGAAAATCAGAGCAGCTGCTGAAGGACCCATCAAGGTTACTCTCGAATGCTCGGGTATTGAGAGTAGCATACACACTGCCATCTACGTGAGTGGAGATCAATCCTTCATGGAGTGATGTCTCATGAGGCGAGCCGACCGTATGCAGTCGGCGCAGTTTGGCGGCAAGGTCTTCATCATCGGAGTGGGCAAAAATGAACAAGTGGTAGGCATTTTTTGGACAATACCTCATGATCATCAACGTTCAACGTTCAACCTTGGCCCTCTCAGTTCCCTTTCATGCATCTTAGTGCGAACGAAATCGATGTTAGCTTTCAATATCGCTATGCAAACCAGGCAAGGATGTGCCACTTGAATCTTGATCGACTGATCACTTACCGTCACCTACAATACTCATACTAGTATCCTAAGGCGATTCGGCTCGTGGGGTGCGGTTTGATCGATGTCAAACCTTTGGTCACCCATCGGTACAAGCTTGAAGATGCGGTATCGGCATTCCATGTCGCAGCAGACCCTACACAGGGTGCCATAAAAGTTCAGATTCATGATTAAACTAGCGTTCGTAGTCACAAGGATGTTTTTGCTAAGTGTTTTCGTGACTGTACTAGTACAATGTTTTTGTGAAGGCGTGCATCACGTGACCACACAATTGGAACGAAGTTCTTCGTTTGAATATCCCTTTCTTCACTTTACACGTATCATCACGCATAACTCAAAGGCCGCCATGGCGAGCCCCTCCAAAATTCGTCAACGAAAGAGCATGGGCGTTCCTACGCGAGAGGAAAGCTACGACAGAGACGACGAGGATCATGTTGAAGCGTTGTATCGCAACCCAGTGCGTACTATAATACCGCCCTCTTGATATGCTCGCCAACTATGTTCCCCTGTAGCACACTCGAAGCGCGTTCGAGCGGGCTTTGGACACCCCACAGGCAAGTGTTGTAGTCGTGGGTACCCTCACTGCTGTCGCCTTTATGCTGCGATTCTACAAAATCAACCAACCAGACCAAGTAGTGTGCGCGTCTTGAACGTCAACTTCCTTCGAATCTCAAACTCACACGTCCACTAGCTTCGATGAGGTTCACTTTGGGAAGTTTGCCTCGTACTACATTCTTCGACAGTATTACTTCGATGTGCACCCACCATTCGCAAAACTTTTGTTTGGACTGGCGGGATGGTTTGTCGGCTTTAATGGCCAATTCTCGTTCGAGAATATTGGTGATAGCTACACCGAGAACCACGTACCCTACGTTGGGATGCGCGCACTGCCAGCCATCCTTGGCAGTCTTACGGTTCCGATGGTGTATGCAATCATGAAAGAAACGGGTTATTCGACCATTGTTGCGGCATTCTCTGCAGCCATCGTCTTGTTCGGTAGGTGTATTCTTCTTGCACTAGTTATCTGTCGCAGTGTTCACAAGTGTCAACCCAGACAATGCACACATCGCGCAGTCCCGCCTTATTCTTCTTGACGCTACCCTTATATTCTTTATGACTCTCACAATTTACTCGTACATACGCTTCCGCAAACTGCGTTACTGGTATGTCTACCTGTGCTGCGCGCCACCATACGTATCTACTCATGTCACCACAGGGAGTTCTCGGTAGAGTGGTGGAGCTGGCTTATTGCCACTGGGTTCTTCATGGCCTGCACGTGGGGTTCCAAAGTCAACGGCATTCTGACGGTCTTCACCATTGGGATCGCTGTCTTGATCGATTTGTGGGGAATACTCGATTATCGCCGGGGTCATACTATGGTCAGTGATCTGTTCAGTCAGCATCATCGTTCTGCAAACCGGATATCCTAGGAACATTTCTGGAAGCATTTCACGGCTCGGGCAGTCGGCTTGATCATTATTCCGTTCATCATATACCTTTCATTCTTTTATGTACACTTCGCCATCTTGACCCATTCAGGGCCAGGTGACTCGTTCATGAGCCCCGCCTTTCAGGAAACGCTCATCGGCAACGAGTTACTGGTTAACAGTCAAGGTCAGTGACGAGCCTTGCAATATTCACCCTTGCTGATACGCGTCCTTAGACCTCCGCTACTACGACATTATCACGATGAAGCACAAGGATACCAAAGTCTATCTCCACTCACACCCTGATAAATATCCTCTCCAGTACGAGGACGGGCGCATCAGTACTCAAGGTGCGATGCATTGACACTTTATGAGTGCGGTGCTTGATTTGCGGTCAGGCCAACAAGTGACTGGCTATGCGCATGATGACATAAACAACCATTGGCAAATTATCCCCACCAAGGCGCTTCCCGAGGCAGGACGTGGACGGGCTGTCCACCACGATGATGTCATCCAGCTACTGCACGTGAACACGCAGACTCTTCTGTTGACCCACGATGTTGCGTCCCCCTTGATGCCTACGAATCAGGAGTTCACTACATGGCCAAAGGATGACTACTCCCGTCACAATGACACGTTGTTCACCCTCCATCTTGTCGATGGTAACGCAGGAGACGTCTGGAAGAGCAAGTCAAGCCACTTCAGGCTGGTGCATGTACCGACCAAGGTATCAATGTGGACACACGCAAAGCAACTGCCGGATTGGGGATTCAAGCAGCAAGAGATCAACGGTAATAAGAATCCTACGGACAAAACTGCGGCTTGGTTTGTGGATGACATAGTGGAGAGCGAAGGTAAGTTTGTCAATGCTTGGATACAACAGCTTCTAAAAACGTCGAAACAGGCAATCTTGACTTCTCCAGAGAAAGCAATGTTCCGCGAGAACCCAAGAAAATGAGCTTCTTCAAGAAATTTGGCGAGCTGCAGATTTTGATGCTTCAACACAACGCCGGCCTCACTGCCTCACATCCCTACGCTAGTGGACCAATCAACTGGCCGTTCCTCCTTAGTGGCATCAGCTTCTGGACAGAGAATGATACGCAGAAGCAGATTTATTTGATTGGCAACATCGTTGGATGGTGGACGTGTGTTATTGCCATCTCGATATATCTGGGAATAATCGGCGCAGACCTCCTGGCACGGCGACGCGGGCTCAACCCCATTCCCGATCGTAGGTTCTTCACAGATCCTGTTAGAGCTAGCCTGATTGTTCTGCAACAGCTGTCCGCAATCGCTTGTGGAACTCTGCAGGTTTCTTCTTGCTTGTGTGGGCAGTGCACTACCTACCGTTCTTCCTTATGGGTCGGCAGCTCTTCATTCACCACTACCTCCCCTCCCATCTTGCGTCGGCGATGTTAGCTGGCTCGGTTTTGAGTTTTGTTTTGTCAGATTCCATCAACTATCCCATATCCTTGGTTGGACGCATGACGAGAATGCAGCCTACGCAATACGCAGATCTTGGAGTTAAGGGACCTGCGTTTGCCGCAGTGTTTGCTGTCTTGATGTTTGGGATGTTCGTGTACATTGCTCCCCTCACTTATGGGACTCCAGGGTATGTGACTTGATTGTTTCCTGCTTCCTGTTTACTGAATTGTGTCGGCAGGCTCGACGGTGAGAGTGTGAACTCGAAGCGTCTCTTATCCTCGTGGACGCTTCATTTCGCTGCCAAGGTCACGGAAGATGCAATATGATGGATTAGGACTATTTCATTAGAGCAGATAAAGATGTCGTACATAGTATCTATTGGCTTGCTAACACGGCGAACACTTGGAATTGGTTGAAAATGCCGCATGCGCAGCCACAAGCAGGTGTCTGTTTGGCCCGGGCTAGTACTAACTTCTGGCAATTTGAACACGATGTTCAATGCCCCGCGACTTGCGCAGCGATACGGTACAGCGTCAATCAACGGCCTAGGAAGTAGTTTCGTGGACGAAAACCCGCTCGCCGTTTCGATTTACGACGACCCATGGAGCGCTGCACCCTCGCCCTCGCCCCCACCTGCAACCTCGGCATTCAGCTCTGTGATAGGCAAGACCCCTGGCAATTCTCTTTACTTTCCCGTGCTCATCGTGTTGCTTTTTAGCTGATGCCGCTGTGCCCGACGCGTACCATAGTGCCTTTGCAGCTGTCGACACCACTAATTCGGGAGAAGTGTCGGTCAATGCCCTTTCGCGAGTCCTTGCCACTTCATTGCTCCCAGCTGCAACCATTGATAGGGTAAAACGTTTAAGCACGACACCGTCTCCAGATGTTGATTAGGCTGGTAGATCGTGAACCTAGTTAGTTCGAAACCCCGGGTGTCGAAGCTCGAGTTTTTCGTAGCTCTGGCATTAGTCGCCCTGGCACAGTCAGGGCAAGGTGCGCCTAATATCTCGTATCACTATAATGTCCTGACCCTCAGGTATACCCGACAGATATCAGTATTGAGCGAGTTGCTGCCCTCGGCGCCGACAACAATCTCCCCATTCCCTCCTTGAACCTCGATGCCCTACCACCCAGCGCGTCTGCCTTCAGCACTCCGTATCCAACTTATAGGCAAAATACCATACGATCTGCTCCGCCTAATTTCCCACCAGAGGACCCTTGGAATTTCTCTCGAAACACTGGAGGTCCTTCCGATCTCAACCCACCCCGAAGTGCCACCACCATAAACGGCACATCCACTCTGTCCGGGTCTGGCCTCCCAAGAGAGTGGTGGAAAAAACTGGAAACGGCCACGGTGACCATTCAAGGACAACAAGGGCACCTCCTCAAAAGGTATACCGTGTACGAGATAACCACGGACGTGAGTTCTAGTATCGACGTTTGCACTACTACGTGATTGATGGAATCATGGGGCCATAGCGCGGACCTCCTGTGCATCGTCGCTATTCTGAATTTGCTTTCTTATGGGATTGTTTTGTTCGACGATACCCCTTCAGACTTCTCCCCATCCTTCCCCCGAAGCGGATACAACGTCAGTATTCGATATAATTATTCCAGTGTGCTGCTGGCTAACTCGTAGTCCTTACCAGCCGACGCTGCATTCCTCGAGCAGAGAAGGTACGTTTAACTGGCCAAAAGCCTGTGTACGTTCTTGACGGCTTTTATTCAGGAAAGGCTTAACGAGGTTCCTTATTTTGGTGATGTGAGTGTGAGTGTTTCTGTTAATGAACGTTCTTGATCAATGATTACAGAAACCACCCCGTAATCAAAGAAGATGGTCTTCTCTCTACATTTTTGACGGAGCCATCCTTTGAAATGTGGCGCAAGCACAATGCAATAGCTCTTGAAGAGGAGTCCACCAGTAAGCGAGTCGACCGGATAGAGGAAATGTCTATCCCGAGTGATCTAGAGGACAAAATTGCGTAGGTAATAGAGCAGAGGTATTTTCAAGATACTGACATCACGTTGCAGAGTCGTCCGTGGAAAGATCAACCCATTGATTGAACAATGGCAGAAGATATGTGTGTTCACGGAACGGATCCTCAAGAGACGTGAATCAGCTACGGTAGGGGTTTCACCGATTCTTCGCCTACTTATGTGCCGGCTCACTCCATATTCCCGCTCTGGTCCAATCTGTTGCTAAATATTTATGCGCCGGCGTCATCAATTAATTCTGCATGAATTGATGGCTCCATTGAACTCAATACTTCCGACGATCAGGCTGATCTCGCGCGGCTTACGAATGTCTTGAGAGCTGTCGTTGAAGTCAATGAGAGGTGTTGGAGAGGTGACGAGTGCGAGCTTTGCGACGGTGTACGGGTGGGAATTGGACATGTCGCCGGACATATGCAACAACAGTCTGATCTGTTAGAGCAACGAGTACGTACTTTCTTTCCAGGCTGAACTACCACTGAATTCAACAGACACACACACTGCTGCGGTCGACTTTGGAGTCTCTAAAGGTGATCTCAGCGATTTGGATGCCATTGGCTGCTTATTTATGGCGAATTGTCAGACCCAACGGGATCTTTACTTGGCTATGCGGGATCTGTTTGTCAGGCACGATCGTCTCGCGGTTGATAATGTCGAACGCCTCAAGAAACGGGTGGACTCGAACTCGATGAAACTTGAAGGCATCAAAGCCGCGCAGAGGGACGGTTGGCAAGAGGACGCCGATAGAGTGGTCGTTCTCATCGAGAAAGACCAGGCAACTATCGCGACGCTGCTTAACCGGCGGGTGTTCATTCGAGCAAGGTAAGAATATCCACATCATGCACGGGACCATCGCTGACACCGGGATCTGCACGAAAGCATGTGGCATGAACTGCGCGTCGTGCTACACAACAGGGAGAACGCTCTTCTTTCTCAGTTGGTGCAGACTTTGGCGCACGAAGAACAGGCGTATGTAGACAGCATTTTGGCCGGCTGGATATCGCTGGGGGATGCTGTAGACGAGATGCCGTTCGAATAGTGACGACTGGCGACGCTGTATATCTTGATTTGCTTAGCATTGCATTGATCAAGTCTAAATTGTTTACCCGTAATTCGCCCTCTCTCTATCACACGGACATGGATGGCTTCGATGACCTCCTAGCACCCTCCCGAAGCATACTCGAAGAGAACCCTTTCGAAGACCCATTTGCCAAACCACGCTCGAGTTCTCCGGACCCTTGGTCCAGCTTTGCGCAACATCACTCACTGCCCTCTCACACTGACATCGACTACTTCAAGTCCGGTTTCGAGGACCATCCCAGTGCGACACAGACGCCCGAGTCCTACCTCACGGGTGATCATGGTCATGGAGAACAAACCACCACTGAGGCACCAGCTGACCCGCTGGATGCAGCTGCAATGACAGCAGAGGAGCATGAAGACAAACAGAGCACAAGCCATAGTGAAGTACACCCGGATTCAACGACGCCGCGGACACCTGGCTTTGGGGTATTCACTGCAAACACTGAGGACCAGGCGCAGGAGGCAGTACCCCCAGAGTCCGACTCGCCTCCCCATGACAAGGCGCTTGCGCTTCCAGCCATTGACGAGGCGAGCATTGCTGCCACGTCACTATTGCGCGTGGAAGAGCCCACGCCTTCGCAATCGCCTTCCTCCGAAGAACCCGTCGCCTCGGCCACTGTGTCTCCCGAGCGTGCCACTGTCTCGCCTCTCAACCAGCAGTCACCTCAGGATATTGACCGTGCGTTCTCGAGCCTTGCCCTTG
>JBBPOD010000464.1:0-18660 GCA_038091255.1 Tylopilus intermedius | reverse complement strand
ATGGCTCAGAAAGAGCAGATTGAGAGCGATTGTGTGTTTTCATGGTTCAAGACCTGGATTCCAACAGCATTCAGCAAGAAAAACATGATGTGAGAAATGCAACATATCAACAATATGCTTTGTATATGCTTTGTATTAACCTCTTTTCACATGATCAGTGCTCCTGTTCTTCAATGCGAGAAAAGCCAAGGTGCCCCCAGTGCGGCAAGCCCTTTGATGACCAAGTTCAAGTCCAAAAGCACCTTGACCAACTGCGAATGAAATGTCACCAAAGGCCCACTATGTTTGCAGATACCACAGATTTGATAAAGCATTTCAATGCTAAGTCAAATGTCAAGCACCCACAGCATCGGTTCTTCCAACGACCCCGCCGTCAAGCCTCGCCATCAGCTACAGCACACTTGTGAGACAGCAGTATCGGGCCTATACATCAGGATAACCCAACAGCCGACTTCTATCCCAGGGCACTGGCAGTGAAAGTCGTCAATCAACAAGGCCTGAAGTTCATGGACGTTTTTGACCAAGACAGGTTTGCACAGATCCGTTGTGATGAGAACCTTTATTACCCATTTGCTGACTGCCTGGAGTGGGAGCTGGTGGAGTTCTTGGTCACCTCTGGCCTCAGCATGGCTGCCATTGACTGTTTTTTGTCTTTGTCACAGGTGGGTTTCGCTTCGATCGAATGGTTGGGTATATCGTTTGACACCTTGGTTAGATTAGACAACTTTAGCTCTCCTTCCAGACTGCCAAGCAATTATGCTCACTCGTTGAGATTCTGCCCCAAAGTCCACCATGGCAGTGCCATCATGTCAACACCGCCCCACACAAGCCAAAAACTGTTGCAAGGTTGTTCTACCGGGATACTGTGGAATGCCTACAAATGCTCCTCAACAATCTGCTCTTTGCAGACTCTATTGACTTTACCCCCTACCACATCTTTACCACTGCTCAATGCTTAGTCTGGGTATACACTGAGTGGATGTCTGGTGATGTTCCTTGGAATATGCAAGTGAGTACGGACATGTAAATACTGAGGCTGGAGACTGAGTGTTCCAGACAGAAAGAAAGAAATATCAATGGAGCCTGTGTGTTAGGCATCATCCTTTCGTCTGACAAAACCAATGTGACCAACCAGACTGGTGGCAAAGTCTCCCATCCCCTTTTCATGTTGCTAGCCAACTTCATCCACTCCGAAGTGCACAACAAAGCATTGCGCCACACCTTTCTTCCTGTAGTGTTTCTTCCTGTTGTTGAATTCATCCATGTTAACCCATGGATGAGATCCATTCTCTCAGATTGTCTCTATCACCAATGCCTTGATATTGTAGTGGAGCCTTTGAAAATCGCTGCCCGGATTGGCATCGTGCTGTCAGATCCACTCGGTTACCATTGGTACTGTTTCACCCCCTTGCCAGCTGTATTGTCAATACACCCGAGGTGTGTTTGATTGCGTGTGTCCGGGGGAAGACCTCACCGACTACTCTTGCCAACTACACTCAGTTTGGTGATTCATTCCATCATGAACCCCGAATGAAGGCTGTTACCTTCAATTATATCGAGTCTGTTGATGTTGACCCCAACAATTTGGTGGAGTACTTTGAAGCCTGTAAAGAATACCGCCTCAATGGTGTTGCTCTGCTGTTTTGGAGGAATTGGGCACTCTCGGATCCTGTTTTTTTCTTACCACTGAAATGCTACACACATTCTCTTGGTTCAGCTATGATCACGACCTGAACTGGTGCATTTGTGCAGTCAGTGGTGCCAAACTCAACTTTCGCTTTTCTATCCTCCAACCCATTACAAATCATTGACACTTTGCGACCAGCGTCACCAAGTTGAAGCAAGTTACTGGCAAGATTCAACATGACATCCAGTGCTACCTGGTTGGCATGATTGCAGGCACTGCCCCAGATGGTGTCATCCAAGCAATTTGGTCACTCACGGAATTCCAGTACCTTGCACAGTCTCATGTCCTGGATGGCATTCAATGTCACAAACTCTCGGCTTTGCTCCAAGAGTTCCATGCCCACAAGCAGTGCATTACTGATACAGGGGTTCATTGTGGAGAGAAGGGGAATGTTATTGAACACTGGCAGATCCCCAAACTCAAGCTTATGCAGAACATTGCTCCTAGTGTCCCCCTTGTTGGCCCTTCCATCTATTGGACAGCTGATACAACAGAACGAGCCCACATCGACATTGTCAAGGTCCCCACTGCCGCCACGAATAACATCAACTTGAATTTCAAATCTCAGATCTGCCGCCATCTTGACCGTCATGAAAAATGTCATGCATTTTCACTTGCATTGCACCTGCGTGAAATTGAGATTCAGGCCAGGAATTCCCATAAAGGAGTGATCAATGAAGATGATAGTGATGATTCAGATTCAGGAGATGAAGCACTGCTCAATGACGACACGGACGTGGACTTCCTCGAAGAGAGGGTACCTGGTGTGGCTCCCTGCCCCATCAAAGATTACTTTGTCTCTACTGCCAAGCCTTCCACGGTCTTCCCTCATCATACATTCATCTCTGGTCCGGTCACTTTTCACATTGGATTTGCCCCGGCCATTGGAAGCATGCATATTTCAGATGTTGTGGACAAATTTTGCCTTCTAGACCTATTGTGTAATCATCTTCAAGGCAGGTGGTGGTGGCATGGTGCAAGTGGTGTCCTCCTTGCCACATGGCAAAGGACATTGGTGGCCAAGCAGGGCGTGTTATTTGTGTTACTATTGCATCCTCACCCTGGCCCTCATTGTATAGCGAATGAGCAGGTGGTGGCCTGGGTGACAATGTTGTGTGTGGCATGTGTTGTCAGCATTATTGCAGTGTATTCTTGCCTTGTCCTCATTGCATGGGAAACTTGAAGGGATGGGTGTAGTGGTATGTGGCTCATGGCACATGTTGTCATTGTTGTTGTTGTGTGGAGAAGGAATCAACTTGAATGGTGATGGTTGCATGAGTTGGGTCACACGCTGTAGGAGCTCAATGCTTTTTATGGTTGTATAGCCCCTTTCTGCAGGTTTCCAGATCATCCTCAAGTGTCATGCAACAGTCCTGAACATTCCTGATGTCCATTCAATGCAGTCTAAGTCTGTCTGAGTCTGTCCATGTCTGTCCGTGTCTGGGTCTGGTATTTTCCTGCGGTTGGACTGACCCAGATTGGTGGATTCCTCTTTCATTTGTCCTCTCTTGTGACTATCCTTTGTTCTGGTTACAGTCCTAGGCACTGTTCACATCGCTAGAGAGTATTTTCTGACACTTTGCAGGGACATTGAGTGCCCTGGAAGTTTTTCTTCATTACCATTTCCAATGTATGGCTGTACAGTTGAGGGTATGCCCAGACTATACTATCTACTTTTTGTAATTGATTCAGGGTTAACCCTGGGTCAGGCCATCTCATGAAACTGTAATGTACCCTATTGTGCATTTCTGGAAAGTAATGGAATGCATGAAACACTATGACAAGGATTAATTGTATAACATAACTTACAAAATAAATAACATTAGACATCAAATTTGTGGTAGTAACTGGTACTATAGGAATAATGTGCTAAGCAGCAATATGTTGGGTGTTGATAGAGCCTGAGGGAGAAGGAAAGTGAAAAGATAAAGCTTACCTATGACTCTTAACTGTACTATAAACCTTCTGTGGCAGAATTAGGTTGATAGGCTTGCAGCAATATGGTTGCCTATCTCACAGAATGACAGTGCACTACTGAAGGGTGCATTGTTTAGCCTTTACAAACACCTGGTTCTCTTCCTCAAATCATTGCATTCCCATTGGCAGCTGTCATAATTTCGCATGGAAATACTTATCATTGATTCTCTTAGTCAGATCTTTGTATACTTTACTGAGTCACTTAAAGTCCATGGTTTTTGATAGATATGCAAATCACCCACAGGCAAGGTGCTGCACCAGGTGTTGGTGGGTGCATACTGCTATGATTGTTTCTTTGTTGCATATTGAGGGTATGAATTGGAATTAGAGAAATTCTTCATTTATTATGAGAGCACACAATGATAGAAAAAGATCTATGGCAGCTTGGGGCTGTTTCAAATGAAGACTAGCCAGGACCCAAAGAACAGCTATCATAACACAGCCCCAACTCTAAAGAAGACAATGGGAACAGACCTAGATTTTTTGACAACAATGAAAAAAATATCAATCAAGGCAACAGAAGAAGAAACAAGCCAATGATTTGCATGCCTCTCCCACTCTTGTTGACTGGTATCCACTTCTGCTCCTTCATGGCCACCTTGGCTACACTTATCTTCAACACATCCTTCAACTTGTTACTATAAATAAACTCATCCAGGTCCACCTTGGACTGGTCTTGGAAGCTCTCTTGCACAAGCATATATCAGTAGTCAGTGTCCTACACCCCTTTGTACCCCATGTCCAGGACACTTCTATATGAACACCTCCGGTGTGGATTCAAATCTTGGTCTTGGCTAACTGTGCATGGAGGAGTAACAACAATGAAGTGCCAATGTGGTTTTCAAAGAGCCCCCTCAGCATGTCTACCTCTTTGGGATCGAACTTGGAGCTGCTGTACAATGGCTTGAATGATGATAACACATTGGGCAGCACAGCCATAGCCCACATCTCAGGGCCCCTCCAACGAGCCCACTTATGTACCATGTCCATCACAGCAGTGCACCATCCCAGCAGTCCATGATGGCCACCAGCGCAAGATCCATATGAGAAATGCTGCCCTATGGACATACTTGGCCCAGCAGTGGGCCTGACTCAATCTGAGCTTTGTGTCCATGATAGTGATGACATGCAGGAGGGCCATATGTGGCTTGAATGTCAACGAATATGAGGCAGGTGTGCCATGTGAGGATGTCAATGGTGGTGCAAGCATATTTGTAGTGTGTGGTGTAGAGGACTTCAGCATCAAGGTAGGGGGTAGCCAGGCAAGAGTCAGTTGCCGTGGATGGTTAGCATGAGAGCATAGTTGCTGGTCAACTCGACAAGGGCACAAACTGTCCAGGCACAGTTACTATAGTTTTGTGAGAGCTGCTTCACAACATTAGTATCAAGGCCAAACTGGGAGATGAGCTTAGTGTATGTGTGACACCAGCAGAGGGGATGGGATGTACTCTTTGAATTAAGCTGATGAACATATTGCAACCCCACCTATCACTTCCAATGAGCCTTAGTTCTGCTGTTTAGCCTTGTCATGCAGTCCAAACACTTCCACTACTTGATTGACTGCTTCTTCTCAGGCTGCCATCACCCAATACATTATCCACTTGCCCCCCCCACAATCGTGATCAAGCCTAAGGGCTCTACTTGCACCAAGTGGCTCCTCATGAGACCCTCTGTCCCACCCTCATTTGAGGCTAAAATGAGCAGTCTCAGGCCTGACCAGGTGCTGAGCACACCATCATGACAGACTTTGATATCTGGGCTCAGGTACCTCATACCTCGTCAATCACCACACATCCTCTTTGTTTGGCATCACCTCTTCACCTTGTGTGTTCACTTTGGTGGGCACTGTGGAAACAACAATCCCAAGTGGGATGTAAAAAATGGGTGTGAGTAAGGACATGATAGAAGAGTCCTATGGGTCTGCTGTTGGTTGTATGATGGAGAAGGGGTAGACAGTGCCTTTTCAGACACTGTAAGAACAATTTGGACTAATCTGGATCACAGGAAACACAGAAATGGAAGTTTTGGATGGAAGTGACAAAGAAAAGAATGAGAAATGAAATAGAACCAAATGGAAAGCAATCCTATTGGGTACATGGCAACCCAACCAGGATAGAAGGAAAGTAAAAGGGAGAAAGACAATCCAGCCAGAGGTTGACCTGGACTGAAGCAGAAAGTGTTGGATAGTGAAAATGCTGACAACCAACAAGAGAACAATCCTGCACATGGGTAGGAGACCTTAACACAAAGTTCAAAAGATGTCTATTTGGTCCTAAGGACAAAGTTTTGTAGTCTGGGCATACCATTGACTGTACAGCCATACATTGGAAATGGTAGTGAAGAAAACTTCCAGGGCACTCAGTATCCCTATAAAGTGTCAGAAAATACTCTTTAGTAATATGAAATATGTTTATGGCTGTAACCAGAATACAGGATAGTCGCAGTAAGGTCAAATAAAAGAGGAATCCACCAATCCAAGTAAGTCCAACCATAGGAAAATACCAGACCCAGATATGGACAGACATAGATAGACTCAGACAGACTCAGACAGACTTGGACTGCATTGAATGGACTTCAGGAAGGTTTAGAACTCTTGCATGACACTTGGGAATAATCTGGAAACCTGCAAAAAGGGACTATACAACTGTAGAGAGCATCAAGCTTCTATAGCACATTGGTGGTTCCAGCAATAACACTGCCTTCCCAAGGCAAGAAGAAGATAACGTGCCCATCTGAAGTAGCTGGGTTGAGAAGACCAATGCACACTGGAAAGTAATAAGCAGGTAGCATAATGTGAATACCAGATGAAGCTCAAACAACAGGTTTATGTGATGGATTGTTGAGGAAGAGAAGCAAGTCTGAGTATGCCAGTAGTATAGTTGCATTGGCAATGCCTGGTGGTAGGACACAATGTGGTGTGGAAGAGGGAAGAGGGAAGAAAACTTTGGTGCATACATTGAATTCCTGCCCTGTAAGCTCATTGATGTGCTTATCTTTGACCTTGGTACCAACAAGTTTCCCTTGGTTATTCTTGCGAAGGTAGGTTCATGCTCTCAATGGATTCTTACCCAGTCGGTGGCAATATAGTAGCAAACATGGGTCCAAAATGGTACAATATTTGGTCTTTGCTGAGTGGTGTTTGAAACTGAATATAAAAAAAGTTGTCTGGGTTGTGGGAAATTTTCAATGACAACTGCCCACAATTGTGACTTGTAGGGGGTGTGTAAGACCACATATAAGACCACCCACTACTGTGATTTGTAGTGAGTGTGCTGATCACTGCAGTAGGTTATTGTAGGCCCACTATGTACTACCTAGTGTTGACACAGCATTCAAAATCTCAACTTGTCCTTCAGCATGCACCTGCTGAGCCCTAGTATGATGTTCTCTCTGCATGTGTACATGTTCAATTATCCCATCACAAAATGTGCCAAAAGCATGCTTACCAAATCAGCATGCTTCCACCTATCCCTGCACATCTCATATCATCCTTATCCTTATACAACAACAATGCAGGGCTTGTGTGCTCCTGTCAAAAGATGGCTGCAGGCTCCAAGATCAGTGGGTCCAAGTTCAAAGCCACAAGGCATGCCAAGCAAAAGGGCAGCTTGGCCAAGCCTGGTGAGATGACGAAGATGGTGGTAGACCCATCTCTTTCCTTCACTCTACTCCCTTATCCCTTGCTTTTGCTGTTGCTTTTTTTCTTTCCATGCATAAAGGTTAGGTCCCATGGCCATGAGATAGGCTGGTGCCACTCTTACTTTGCCATACACACATGCCACATTAACATCAGCATCTACATCCTATATCATCACTTGCTTATAATGCCCTGCTCTACAGCATCACAACCTGATGGACATGATGAACTGGGATGTGCACAAGAGGAAAAAAGACAGTTTCATATGCATGATACCACTATGCAGACAAATATGCACAGGAAAGAAAAATAAGATTGGTGATATAAGGCCAAAGATGCTAACACTTTATACAGCTTTTGGCCACAGGCAGCCTGTGATAGAAGCATCCTCCATAGGAGTGACTCCAGTGACTCCAGTGACTCTGCATCACAATTCATGGTGCTGGATTTATATATCTAGGCAATGTTCTAAACGTGAGTCCAGACACACCAATCACACCACTGCACCCTCAAGCATGTCTGTCTTTGCTAGGTGGCTATGAGACCTTCCATTACACAACTCCTCCAACCATGCATCAACTCTGCCAATCACTGACATGGAACAAAATAGCAAATTACCTTTGAGATTGTCATCAATCTTGGTCCTGCTCAACCAAAGAAGCTGTGACCACTGACTATTCAACTGTGCTCTCCACTTCCTCTGGGTCTCTCCCACCTTGCACACCTGCACTAAGCAGCCACCTCCATTGCAAACCTAGTGGTCCTTGCTCTCTTTGGTTGTCATTTCTCCTGATTGCTCATTATGACAACTATGCCACTAGTGTTCTTGGTGAATGGATCACACTTGCTTGGCCCCTGCTGACAAGCAAGAACCCTGATCTACCTCCCTGCAGGTACCACTCAACCTTAGGAGCCTATTTTTATCCATGCTTCAGATGACTTCCTTTGTGCTGTCTTCCTTCCTAGATGCCCTCTCTTCTCATAGTCTTAGTATCTCCAGTTGACCAGACAGGAGATGACAACACTGGCCTGTTCTTGGTAATTCTACTTGTGCCTCTCCTAATGATATGCCTTTGGCTTCTCCTATATTGCCGGCTGCTCCAACAATACCTAAAGGTGAAGGAAAACCTCTGACACATACTTGCACTCAACCCACACCCACCTCTCGGTGACTGCAACCAGTATTGGCCCTCCACTTCTGGAAGTTCGCATCCCTCACTTGCTGGCTCTATACTGCCAGTTCCCCAGTTCCTTTCACACAAGAGTCAGCATCACATCACCAGCTCTTTTGGTAAATTTTTAATACCACTTTTAGCCCCTGTGGGTCAGACAATTGGCCACAGACACTTGCCAGTGTGCTCAGGAATGCCAATACTAACTCGATAAAGACTATTTAATTTCCACCAACTCTGCCTCTACAAGTTCTGCAATTTTGATTCTAGTGGCACAAAGGTTTGATTGTCTTGCCTTTGTACTGCATCATCTCCTCGGAAAGTCTCAAAAGCCCAAAGCCATAGATGCTATCCAACCAACTCTTGAACTACCCCTTCCAATTGCTTCTCCAAATACCACTTCAGAACAACTCTTTGCAAGGCTTCACCTGGATCCTCTATGACAACAGGTTCAAAATCACCATGGTCTATCCACCCAGTTGGAAACAGGGCGATCCATATGGGCTAGAAGTTCACAAGGAGTGCTGCATTCTTGACCCTCCAACCCACCCTAGCAACTGAATTTCATCATCTCCTCCTTTGGCATCACTTTAGATCTGGGACCACCTTGTCCTGCTTAGCTGTGACCCTGGTGGCAAAGCCTGGACTCATATTGTCATGTGCCCACTGCCCAACCTGACTTTCATAGGCCCTCAAGTTTGAGACAGGGTGTGGCAGGTGAGTGGAGAGTGAGCAAGTGTGTAAGTGGACTGAGCCCAGCAGGACTGGAATAACTGAGGTGGCAGCAGCACGTGCAAGGTGGGTCTGGTGCCTCAATTTTTACTTTTCTCATATTATTCATTTTTACTACATTTGCAGCTTGTGTTTCATGTAACTGAGGCCAAGATGCCATTGGTGCACTTTCCATGTGGACTACCACTGCAATGCCACCTGCCACCTTTTTTTCTTGTTAGGACACCTTGAGCCCAACACTGCAGAGCTTGCCCATTAAACACAGGTCTAACAAGTTTGCTGGACTGCCTTATTCCCATATGCAGGAATGGCAGTGAAGGTGACCATGGCGATGCAAGGGGAGGTGATGATGTTTACAGTCCTGAAGACTACTGTGCACTCTGTTCTGGATTATGGACTTTATATCAACATACACAAAATATATTGTCTCTGCTTGTGCTTTCACCAGACAGGATGTTATTACTGCCACTGGCAACTTGCTGTTTGGGTTTTGTTTTGGAATAAGAATCTGACTTGCCAGTGGAGTCACTAGTACTAGTGAGTTTGTACCTTTGTAACTAGTCTGTAGTCTCTGTGTGAAGTAGTGTTTTTCCTGAGAAACATTTAACATTCCTGTTAATGGTGTTCAGGTGTGCTTGGTATGTAAACTACCTCTCAAGCTGAAATGCTAGTCTTGGGCCTTGTGGTTGTCTTGCAATATCTCATAGGTACTCATCACAAGACTTTGTTACTGCAGATCGACAAACTCTTCAATGAGAGAATGCTGACCTTGTTTACCACATACAATTCCTATCTACTCTTCACACTCTTTCACAAAAATGATGTTCAGTCTCATTGAGAATATCATGAAAGGACACCCCTCAGGGTGTGGCCCATGTCCTAGGTGCCATGTTCAAGACTTGCATGAACAGTCAATGCAATGACAAGTGCACTTAGGCTTGATGAAGCATTGGAGTGGCTAGAGAGAGTGAAAGCCAGGGATGAGTTGGTACCACCAGCTCTATGAATTGAGAGCACATGTCTTGTAGCCACTACTGTTCATGCTGGTGGGAGGGAACAGTAATCACTTCATAGATGAGGTTCAGTATTGTGGCTATGTCACTTGTAAGAGGAAGTGGGCTCACATTATGTACTTGTTTTAGTGAAAACTTTGATGATAGTATAGTGTACATGTAAAATGTGGGTAGGCAGTACATATGAAGTAAGACCTAGGCAGCCACTGTTGCAGCAAGTTTTGGCTTCTTTCTTGTCTGATCATAAGTGGGTGAATCGCCAATAGTCCTCTTCTTCAATTTCCATAGAGGTTCCAATTGGATAGGTGTTTTTCAATCTCTTCATAGCTTCTTCAAAACCCACTAACATTTCTGCATACAATACCTTTAGGTCACCATCATGCATGGGAACGAGGGAGAGTTGACTCTCCACACTTGTATAGTAGATCTTGAGCACCCATGCCAGTTTTGAAAATATGTTATGTAATTTGCTGTATGTTGTAGAGAGTGTGTCATTAGCTGAACTTGCATTGG
This sequence comes from Tylopilus intermedius, assembly GCA_038091255.1. NCBI lineage: Eukaryota > Fungi > Basidiomycota > Agaricomycetes > Boletales > Boletaceae > Tylopilus > Tylopilus intermedius. The sequence continues at coordinate 7,929 of JBBPOD010000464.1, read as the reverse complement.
TTCAGGTGAAGAAATGGAGGTGGGATGTATGACAAATTGTTCAGAAAAACACCTCCTTATACAACTTCAGCTGTGCATCAGCCTGTTCAGTAGGTGAGTTCTTGTCAGTGTGATAAAACAGAATCCATGTAACAATCCACTGGCACCAGGCAAATTCAAGGTCATAATGGGAATTCATACAAAAAGGTGAGGGATTTGGAGGCACCAAGATAGAGACATTTGAGGTCCTACTAGTAGTAAAGAGGTGTGCTGCATCTGACAGCAAATTGGCCTCTGGGTCTGGACAAAAAAGGTAGTGGCAGCCTTCCACCTCAATAGTCATGAAATGCAATGTTCCCTACCAATCTGTGAGCATAAGGTATAGAGATTTCAATAGTGGCTCACTGTTCAGATTTCGTGTGAAATATCAGAGTCAATCCTTTTTGTGTACTCAAAATCCATCAGCTTGCCAGTGAAATCACCAGGATTGATGTTGTTTTCAACCCATAGTACATTGGAGACACTGATGTCATGGTGCACCCAGCCAGCCAGGTGCACATACTTCAGGCCTGCTCATCACATCAGCCAAGCATAAAAGGACAATGGAAACTGCTTACCTCATAGCATGTCACATAAACAAGACAAACTCTGATCCAGAATAGACACATTCATGAGAGAGGTTTCAATATTGTTGAAAACAATGCAAGCATGTACCCTGCATGGGATTCTCTTGTTATTTGCCTCTGGTAGAAAATGTACATGTTGCAATGACTCAGATGACACAAAGTCAGGATCTGGCACAAGACTCACGCTGGGTAGATGGGATCTTTCAGAGAGGGAGTGATTGTCATTGATCTTGGACCATGTTTCATATGTCCCAGGGTTGAGCATTTCATTGGGCTTGCCAGATTTATGAACATCTTTTTAAGCCTGAACACTAATGAAAAATTTCTTTGCTATTGTCAATTCAGCCTCTCCAAACTTGTTTTGAATGTCCTGAAGAATCTTCTTTATAATCAAGCCCTTATGCTCACGATCCATGCTTTATTATGAATCTTTTATCACAACTTTGTTCTTCTCCTCATCCTCCTCTTTGTATATCCGGGTGCCACTCCCAACCATTGAATCCATGCCAAACATAGCAAGCTCCTTCATTATGATGTAACATTTGCTGTCAATCATGAACTTATATTGACCACCAGAGGTGTGCTCAACAGTGGGATCCCACCCAAGCCCCACTGTTGGCTGTTGTGCAATCAAATAAAAGAAAGAGATCAAGTGATCAATTTTCTAAGATAATCACAATCAGAAAACTGCTGCTTAACACAACTAAAGACCTTATCATAGTGAAATTGATAGGAGTCAAGACTGAAAGGAGAGGCTGATCATGATACCAGATTCTCATATTCATGTCCTCAATTGTGATCCCAAAGACAAAGCAGTGAAGCAGATCCTCTTGCATGATATTGTACAAACTCCATACCACCTTTTTCTTGTTCTAATGCAGTGGAGTTCATTAGGCTAATCTAAGAGATGTGATTGCGATGTATGTCCTACCTGTCACCATCATTGTCCAACTTTTTAAATTTGAAAGGGATGGCAATGTCAGACCAATATGTTTTTCCATTGGCAAGATATGGTGTTTGGTGTTTGATGTACACATTGGGGCAGGAAGTGTTATGGCAAGTCAATTCAGGTGTTTCAAATAGTGTTGCAGCAAAATGGAATAAGAATCTGGGCATATGCCTGAAAATTGCTGAAATGATTGAAAAAAGTGGGTTAAAAACAGTAGATTCCATGGATTCATCTGCAGACAGGTTTTTGATAAAGACAGACCATTTTGTGTCATTCTGGATGATCAGACCATTGGCTTTCAACTCCCTGCATATTTCTACTATTTTGCTATCTTCTAGGAGGATATGGAATCGTGAACAGATGAGCTGTTCATAGGGGACCTGGTAATACCTCCCGATATTCTTGAGGACTGCTCAATGTCCCAAATTGAGGTTCCTGGAGAGATACTGAGACCATATAGTAAGAGAGAGGCACAGTTGGGTGTCTGAACAAGACAAGCCTTTTGGTTTCAATTTGGGAGTGGTGGGAACAGTACTAGTCATGGCCCATAGTGTTGCTGCAGTCCCAGTTTCCCACTAGTCTGAGACCAAAACCGGTAATGGTCTTCACCACCACAACCAAAACCCAACTGTGGCAAAACCTGGACTGGTTTATGCAGGTGAGTGCAATGCTAATACAACCATGTCCCATCTATAGGGCTGTGAGTGATCCCCTTACTTGGTCCATGCACAAGAGCCTAAGAGCCTGAGGACATTGCACATGCACCCTACTACCCCATGGTCCCCACTGTACATGAACAGTTGCAGGTGTCCTCCTATACATATGGATGCCACCATATGGAATATTAACAACCCTTGTAAGTATCTTCTATTATCACATACTGACAGTTACCTTCACATTGAGGCTTCCTATCACTCCAGATTGTTACCTCACTGAGCATATCATTACATCATTCAAATCTCCTGCCTGTTACTTCAGATGGTTACCCCACTGAGCACATTCTCACATTGTTTAGACATCCTGCCTTTTACTTCTCCCATCACCAACCACCGTCAAGGACACATTCATATTCTATTCCATCCTTTAGGATGTCTTGTCTTCACAATGCACCTTCCTCATGCAATGACCTCTTGAAATTAGGATCTAGTTTTTATTGCCCATTGTATTGCTTGTGGCAAGAACCTTGTTACCTGGTGTTGGTGGAACAGGCCTGCCAAGTGCATTGCTGCTGATGCAGATGTGCATGCTGAATAGGGATGTGGCAAGGAAGTGGTCTGGATTGATATAGCAGATGCTCAAAGTGGCAAGCAAGTTTGTGGGGGATTCACCTTGGTAGGGCTTCCTTACACATGTGGAATGATTAATATGTAACACATATTCCAGTTCTCATATCCTGTTTGATCCTTGACAAATAGGTACCTGTCATCTACATCTCATAACTCAAAGTCTGTGTCTATAACCAAAAGTCAAGCTAGTTACAGTCCTGAGAATGGTCTCTTGGGAGCCATTATGATTATGAGTGTATAGTATACACATAGTTTACAAGCTTTCTCGCTACAACTACTGTAGGTTCTTGCTGTCCCTCTCAAATCTGATGTAATCACAAGTCCATATTCATATATGTATATTATAAAACCATTTGCTATGGATTCAGCATATTGTTTTAAAACCCATGTTTTACTTTGTCTCACAGAATTCCTACAATCCCCCTCCTTCTACCACTGATTTCTAGTGGTCTTTTGTAATCAATAACATAAATTGTTCTCACTGTGAGGTTGGACAACATGCCATCTCATATCAACTTGAGGAGAGGTCCAGCCAAGTCTACTTTGCAATCCTCGCTTTCAAATGATAATGACTCAGTTTTTGTACCTTCAAGAATCAAACAGAAGCCTTGAACTCAGTCTTCCTATTAGAGCAAGAGCAATCCTAAAAGGCCCAAGGCCACAAAAAAGAACAGGCAGCATTTAGTGGCAGCCTAGTGTGGCAATGGGAAAACCTTGGGTAATCTCCACAATGAGGAAGATGATATCAATATAGGTCAATGTGTTCATTTCAGCTATGTAACACTTATCTAACTTTCTTCCCAAGACAAGTGGCTCTTGCTCTTTGCAAATCTATCACTTGATATAGTGCACATACATTGCAGTAATATCTCTCACATGTAGGCTACTAACTCATTCTAACAGTCAATCAAGCCATTCACATCTTTCAATTTCACATGCCTTTTGGCAGCATTTGCAGAAGAGCATGTGTTGTCTCAAGCAAAGTAAGCTCACTTAAAATGAACACAAACACAAACTAATCACGTGATCCATATCACAGGTTGACTTACCTCTGCGAAGACAAGGAACTATTCATCATGGCATCATCAGCTGTTCATGAGGCACTACTAATGGTCCTTGAGCATAACATCCACTTCTTTATCAATAAAACTGGTTATGACAGCACTACCTACAATGTCGATGTCAACATGAACAGAGTGGTTCATTGTAAAACACAAAAACAGTGTGGAATGTGAGATGGACTCGTCCCAGGGGTTCTGTAGAATGTATATGTGAAAAGGGATAGCTCTAACCTATCTTGAACACAGGCAAGAGAGTTCAGAAGGTAGTCTGGACCATGGGAAACACAGAATGAATGGTCCAAACTGGAAGTGGAAGCATGGGAAACATGGAAATGGAAGGAAGAAGTCAGACAGTGTACAAGCTAACGACAGACTTGAGGATGACTTGGTGACGATCCTGCACATGGGCAGGAGACCTTCAGACTGCAAGAAGATGATATATTGGTCCTAAGATGAATCCTTTTGAGTCCTGAGACTGTACAGCCCTAAGTATTGGAAATGAAAAGAAAACTTCCAGGGTGCTTGTGTCCTTGCGAAGTGCACACTGGAAACGAAGTCTGGCGATGTCAGAACAACCCTATAACAATACGAATGAGTTTGAAATATCAAAAATGACAAGTCTAAAATGGAATAAGCGAGTCCTGAGTTACTGGGCCTCATAACCCATTGCAACCAGCCTAGTGAGACCAGATATAGATGAATGAATGACAAATGAATGGGTCCAGACTGCAATGATGGTCCGGGCTGACTTCCCAAAATTCTGGATGACTTTCCAGACCTGGAACAGACATGGAAACAAAAGGATACCTTGGATTGGACATGGATGGACATGGATGGCAATGGGGACTGATGGAAGACACTTGCAGATGATCCGAAAACCTGTGAAAACCAGCTTTACAATTGTAGAGAGTGTCGAGCTCCTACATCATTCCCCAGGAAAACCAGACCAAGTTTCAATCCCTGATATCCACTGGCAACTCATTATACAAAACAATTTCAGCCTCATACAAGGACCTTATTTCATTGCCAAATGGATAGGTAAAGTGTGCTTCGTCACCTTCTCCTCTGTTACTCACACCTACTTCTAACAAATTGTAGATGGTCTTCCTGATGTTGATCTCATATTCATGATTATGGTTGAGGAATACCCAAAATGGGAGTCTCTGAGAAGGCAAAGCACTCATGCACAACAACTACTCTTGCAATCTATACTTTGTTATGATGACTTTATTTCAAGCAATATCCCACATGACAGCTTGGGGCCCATCATTGTACAGCAGATCACCTGCCAGTGGGCCTCCATTGAGCAGGTGACCTTTGATCTCTACCTCCACCATTCTGACAATGTGCTTAATTTCAACAATACAGACAACTATTTCACATCTGGGGTACAATTGTATCTGATCACCTGCATTTTGCACCTGCTAATAACAAACTTCCAGATGCTATATCCTACCATGGAAATGGACAATGTCGATCAACTGATGAAGAGGAGTGGTGGAGATGCTGAATGTATTCAGCAGGTATGCCAATCTACAGCAAGTCTGCATGTATACTGAGATGTGGCACTGCTTTGCTTCTGAACAGCTGTGTTCGCTGCTGTGCACAAATGCTATCTAAACTGGTACAGGTCAGGCAAGTGCAAGAAAGTATCCACAGCTTCATCCTCTAAAGAGAAGAGGCAGAGGCATACAGATTGAGCTTCCCATCCATCCTCAGGTAATTCTTTACAATTAGTACAGCCCACTGGTGGAAAAAAGAAGATGAGAGATAATTAGCTTGAATACTTGGATGGTTGGCTATGTATTTCTCTGGAGTTTGTTGTTTGTTGTTTGTCATGTTTCTATCACTCACACTCATGTCATCATATATGTAACTCTCTTGTGACCCAATGCTAAGTTACACCTTGATCAAGACATTACTCACAGTGCTCATCTCATGGCAACAACTTGACTCAGTAACCATCACTTTTTCATTTGATAGTGACCATTGACAAACAATCATGAAACACAGGGCTCAAAGTCACGCACTGTGGTTACACTTAGCTAAGTTTTCCTCATGATCAGATAAGTTGCAAGTTGGATTATGTGTTAACATTAGCCTTTGCTTAGGCTCTGGCCTCACCATGTCCTTACCAACTCTAACAGTACATTTTTATCACATCTTACAGGATCCTTGCTGAGTCTAGCCTCACTAGGGTTCATTTTCATCACATCTTACAGTATGCTTACCAAGTCTTACACCTTATTGTGCTCACAATTTCTACACAGCCATGACTATTGGTCAAGTAGAAAAAGACAGTTGCTGAAATCTTCCTGCATTGCCATTTCTTCCCTTCTCACACTCTCATGACATGACGAGCACCCAGGACCCAGGTCAATGCCTCTAACCCAGATGCGGTAGTGTATGCCCCTGCATCCATGGCCCCCCAAATAAGGGAGTCAATCCAAATGACCAACTTCAAGAGCCTCAGTGACTGGTGTGCCACCTTCTGGTGCTCCATGTATCTGTCATGCACATGTCCTAACCATGGAAGAAGAACTTGAAGGGGAGGAGTTTGCTATTGATGAGGTGTCAGGTTCTGACTCAGAGATGACTGAAGATCTCCAAGCTGGGTCAGGCCCTCCTGCCTGCAATTCTTCATGATCTGGAGTATATGACCTATTCATCAACCCTTCTACTAGTAGGACCCAATCCACACTAGCAAAGACTGCTATGACCACCATTCAATATTTTTTTAAATGAACTGAAGCTGCTTCTATCTGTACCTGTTGCAGGTATGTTCTTCTTTTATATGATTGAAGGCTTACACTTAAACAACACAATTTTATAGGAAAATTCATGATGCTGATCCTATGGAATGGAATCAGAAAAATATTCCACATAGTGCAAGTATATCTATTCACCTACCTTTGGGACCTTAATGCTTTATGGTCAAGTCAATTGGTGGCACTTTCATAAATACCTGGAATTGGTAGAAGCTTGTGATTGGCCAATATGGCTCAAGAGCATTAAGACTGCACTTTTTTTTGGCTATGTATTTGCTGAATTGCAACAAGCAGTTACAGAACATGGAACTCTCAAGGGTCTTTGTGCCTGAACATTGGCAGCTGGTCAAAGAGAAGCAGTTGATCTTGATGACTGAGGCTCTATATTCACTTTTTCAGTGGAGGGTTTCTACCAGCATCTCATCACCTTCATTGTGGCCTACAAGTAGTACATTATCCCAATCTTTTTACTTTATAACTTTTAACACATCACTTATAGTCTATCAACATTATGGAGTGTCTAGAATTCCAACAGCTTCTTTTGTACCTTCAAGAAGCTCTTTGCAATTCTAACATTCCTCATTGAACCAAGGTTTATAACAAGATTATAGAAACTTGGAAGCAATATCTTGTCGTCCTCAGATAGGAGTTGGGAGTAAGCACGATGTCGTTTGTCTGCTTTTGTTCCATCTAATAATCCATGTCACTTAGAATGCAATTGGGTGGATCTTATTTACTGCCAACACTTGGTCATCAAGGAAAAGGGCAGGCTTCCTTGCCCTGATGGCTCACTGGATTGCTCAACTTGAAGATTCCCAAAATTGCTTGGAATTACAGTGACCTCGAAAAGCATTGCAATGTCTAACCCTAACGTAGTGCGCGAAGCGCACTGCAAACACCTGTGGGAATCTCGCTTAGCCTTGGTGGAGCCGAAGATAGTACTCACCCTCGGCTACCAGATTGGTCCCAGGGTCATGTGATTTGGCTCACAAGGTCCGGAGATATGCCCATGCTAAAACAGCAATGTCATTGCAACACTTTTTGAGCTTTTGCTATAAAAGCTGGAATCTCAATCATATCAAGGATAATTCGCACTATTTGGCCCTACAAGCAAAGGTACACATAGAAATATCATGTACAAGGTTGGAAAAGTTCACACACACTGCCACCATGATCATGTGACTATCATTTATGGCTTTGAGCAACACCCTTCTTATTAAGCTTAGTATTGGTTACCTGTTCTTTCCATGGCCTTGGCCA
>JBBPOD010000463.1:0-18680 GCA_038091255.1 Tylopilus intermedius | reverse complement strand
CAGCACTTTCCCAATACCGGCCTGATGAATCCATTCCCCGCCGTCGCTTGCACAAATCCCAGGAACGTGTATACAGCATGGCATCAATTAACCCATGCATCAGGGGAACTGTGACAAGAAGAGATAGCCATATAATGTATTACCAAAGATAAATTCTACCCCCCTTGATATCATAATTACAACATGATAGCTAAGGCATTTTAATCTTTGGTGGAGTTGGCAGACATTATATGAACTCTTATAATTACTTTCAAGACCCCAACTATCATATCTCAAGCCATTGTCAAAGGTATAGTTCATGTTGCCAATAACAAACTTAATCTGAATAACACAACATACAGTATCTTCAAGTTTGACTCTAATGTTAATTAGTGTATATGTGAAGAGTAGTTACAATCTATAAAGAAATCCCATATACTGACATTAGAATCAGATTGCACAATGTGATAGTTAGTATCATGAATTTATAAATTGCTAACTGCTTTCTGCATGGTGCTAAATGTCATATTTCATCATGTTTGGCATTATTCAGAAAAAGGTTACAAGTTAAAGAGCCATGCCACATATTGACATCAAAATCAGGTTGAAAGATGTGACAATTTGTGTCATACCTTTGTAAATTGCAATTGCCTTCTGCATATTACCAATAGCCACATCTTCCAACTTGACTCTGATGTTCATATGTCTCAATTATGCTGTATATTGCAACTACTCTATTCATGAAGTTAGATTGACATTATATGACATTTGGAAAGCAGTTACAATTTATAAAGCCATTATATTATTTTGACATTATACAACTCAAGTTGAGACACATGACAACTGGTATCATGCAGAGAGTAATTACAATGTACAAATCCATTTTATATATTGACATTTCTGAAAACCATGCAGCATTGGATAGATTCCTACAATGGTTAGAGCAACTTAACATGTTGCACAAATGTGCTAGACTTGGTAACTCCACTCTTGATGACATTGATTACCATTTACTTCTAAATGAGTGACATGCAACAATACATGATAATTGAAATGTGATAGTAGCCCATTACAACTTGAAGCTGTTAGCTATAGTAAGTCACAGCCCTAGTGGGCCACCTGATGCTTTCTGTAACTATCTGACCTGGCACACCATGATTTTTCCGGTCATCCGAGTCAATAATAGAAACAATGTGATTAAGATTAACCAGTGATTTGATAGTTATATACAGTCCGAATTACATCATATCTCATCATTCGAGTCGGCAGCATGCTGAGCCCTCTGTTCCGCGCGCTTCGCACGGATCCTTGCTAGGGCACTATTCTTCGAAGGCAGATGGGCACTCTCAGTGAAGAGTGGGAATATCTGCCTGTTCCACCAGAGCAACAGCTGCTCAACCTCCTCCCGCTCTTCTGGGTCATTGAGTATATCCAGGATGCTGTTATAGAAACGTTCCGAGTCGGTTACGAGGTCGGTGCGGGAAAACACTTGCGCCGATGTCAGCGCAAATCGAGCCTAGAGTAAGCCTCAGCGTCAGCATTGTAGGGCTGGAATTGGTGCTACATACTTGGGTCGCAACGTAGGCGATGGAGGCCTTTGTCACACTCTGCATCCCGTGGATACGGGCATTACCTGAGCGCGTGGCCTTCGGCTCTTGATCCACGGAGCTCGGCGATGTGAACACGTGTTTATAAGCCTAAAAAAATACAAAGTGTTAATATGTTGTTGGTCGATCATGCAGTAGGACCTACACAAACCAAGAGACCGCTACGAAGAAGCCCATTCCAGGGATCTTCGGGATCATACATATAATTGGCGTAAACGAAGATCGGCCATTGATCTCCGGCGACCTGGATTTGTCCACTGCGCAGTTTTTCCTTGATTCTTCGAGGACACGACATCAGTATCAGTATCGCTACGTGAGTGAAACAAGTACGTACTCCGAGTTCTGCCACTCATAACCCGCAGGGCATAAGAGTGCTCCTGTGCGTTCGTGGTGGAATCCGCGGCCGGACTTCACATTGCGAGGGATATGTGGACTGAGTGTTTGGCCTTTCGGGGTAATCCAGTCGATAATCGCCGCTTTCATCCCTTTGGTGTCATCAGCCCGGGCACTATTTGCGCCCTTCTGAACCTCCATCGAGTATCAGCCATCCGTAGTGAAGCAAACAGTAAACCTACCAGCTCCGCTATGCCGATGACATCTTCTTCCGAAGATTCCATAAGACGACCTTCAAGACCTGGAACTATTTTCAACAGCTCACGAAAGACAGAATATTCTTGCTTCTGCCTGCGACAATGTTGACTTTAGTCCACTTGTAAGTGCATTCTCTAATGTTACTTACTGACGATTGAGCGACTCCAGGCCATTCCCCTCGATTTCGCCGATGAGGGTTATGCCATTGGCCATCAACGCTTGAACATTGCAAAACGCGTGGGCTATCCGACCAAAATGGCGCCCATGATGAACGAGGGGATCTTGTGCTGTTCTGGCTTATACAGTTAAAGAATGCGTGCGTATCAACAAGGTCGTACTACGTACGGTCGTTTCCTTGGCCCTAATTCAAGAGCATTCGTGAGCGAACGCTTTTGTCCGCTGCTGGCAGACTCTTCATCACCCCGAGAAACGGGGTGACGTCCGCCCTCGCGTCGACCATCGTTACGGTGCATGAATGTGAGAGTGAAGTAGAAGATCAGAAGGAATGAGGACGCCAGATTATCCACCACTTGCCTTTATACCACCAGCGAGACCGTGGTGACGCGATCAACGTGAACTATGAGTAACGCCAGATTCGGTTTGAGATTTAACCGATTCAATCTCACCCTTACGACAACTTGGATGCGATACCCGATTGACACCAACTTGAATGGACGGGAAGAAAATTCGAACGGCGACCCGCTTGCGTTTATACCACTGGCACACTGGCACCAATGAGACTCAGGCTGCGGTGACGCGATCAACGTGAACTATTAGTAACGCCAGATTCAGTTCGAGATTCGATCGATTCAAATCAAACTCACCTTTCAACGACAATTTGGATGCGATACCCGAGATCAGACTGACACCAGACCGATCGAGCGATTCGGATGGGAAGAAAACTCGAACGGCGCCCCGGCTGCGTTGAGGACGGGCAAAAGACCTTGGTAGTGGTGCGATCTGTCCCAAAGTGGTCAACCTCAATCTCGATATACTTAGTGCGTGAACCCTGGACCGGGAGAGCGGCGTCACGTTGTCGTGAGTTTCCTCTACAGCTTGGCTCATCCACCGCCTTGAGAACACGAGCCTGAGAGGCCGCGGACCTGAGGTGTCGTTGGAAGGGTTGTCCATGTACTAGGGTTTACTAGTGGACGTTCGAGCGCACTGAACACGATATCCACGCAAACCGTCAACTTCAAGCAGCGCGAAGAAACGACAGAAAATCGTACCAGACGTCACCGTCGTCCTCTTCGCCATCACCATGTCGTCGTGTCCGCGTCGTAATAGGCGGCCGGCGGTGTCGCAAGCCCCGTCGTGAGTGCGCTCCGCTGTTGGTGATATTTACCTACTGCAAACTTGCGACTGGCAGGACTCCGCCCAAACTTGAATGTGCTGCCGTAGGGTTGGACTTGCCAGTGCCGACGACTCGGGCTCGGAACTGCCTGTATGGCCTGTATAGGAAGCAGCCCTAGTAGTGGCCTTCCGCACGACTCGGATGAAAGACTACGAGGCTGAACTTGAGGGTCAACGTTTCAACCCGATCATGGCATTCGTACGTACAACGTTACAACGCGGAGACTGATGGAGGGCGAATCTACACTGACTTGAGGCGCTATCGGCTACCTACGTCTACACCCCACCCTTTCCTTTCCTGCGACGTTGCGTACGACGCTTAGTAGATTTCTTTGCTGCCGACTGGTTTGAACTCTGAGCACTAGACGATGCAGCCCGCTTCCCCGAAGGGCCCGGTTCCCGGGCATCGTTCCTCTTTCTCTTACCAGCGTTTCGCCATCTCCAGTAGCGAGAATAAGCCGTGTCGTATATTGAGTCGCATAAGTCATCGAGGAGGGAATTCCAGTCGAAAGGGATGCTTGCAGTCTCTGATTCCGCACGAAGGCGGGCGATTTTCGCTCCATCACAATGCATCGCCTCCATCACTCGCACAACGCGCAGAAGGAGGCGACTGGCACCCTTGTTGAGCAACTCCTCAACATTGTCCATCTGTAAACAAGGGAATATAGTCTGCAGAATACGTGAGTCGTAGCCTCATAGATTCCAGAACAAAAACTCACGCCGTGCGCGAACAGCGGCCCTCGCCGTTTAAAATCAAATTTGCCATTGGAACCTCGCAAGAATACGCGGAACGTGATTGAATTTACGTCAAGCCAGGTGATGCCCTCGACGACAACAGGCTGGATCACGGGAGTGTTCGACATGGTTGTCGGTGTGAAGGCGGAACGAGCGAGCGCCCGGCCGGAACGCAGGGGGTGATTGAGGGGCGGAAGGTTTGGACCGTTCTCGTCGATGGAGACCATGATCGCAACATCCATATCAGTGGTCTTTGCAAGAGTCTTCAATTGATGTTCCAACTGTTTGTCGGTGGAACTGAAGCCGCTCTCCCCAGCCCACAGAACGAGAGCGGGTGAACCACGGGGACGACAAGGACGGAGGTTGAGACGTAGGTCAGGGATGATGGTGATATCCTCGCTGCCGATTTCGACACCAAGATTGAAGAAGGTGTCCAACTTGACATCTTTATCTTTGTGAAGGGAATGCTGTTTGATGAAATCCGTGATACATTCCGATAAATGATGAAAAGGCATTTCGTGGATGCAATAAGGTGCCATGGCGACGAGCTGGCGGAGATCAGGACGATAGAAGAATCTGCAGAGTTATAAACAAAGGTAGCGGGTGTGAGCGTGTCGATGGAACATACTTTGCAGCTACTCGTTCCGATGTCTGCTCGGAGAGCTGACAGATGATGCTGTTGAATACGGCAGGTGTAACGTCGCTGAAGGTCTGCAAACACGGGTGAGAACTCAGTGAGGCTATGCAACGTCGTGTGCGCCACTTGCCTGGGCGTCGAGGAATGGAGTTCTAAGAGCTTGAATGATTGCAGAAGAGCGCTCTGAGGTGACGAAAGGATGTCCTTCGGTGGCGAGATGAGTGCTCAGAGCCGTAGACCTGCTAGACGAGGGCCTCGAGGCTAGTTGAAGGTGGCACCCGTCAGGTGACGTGTCGTTGGTGTTGGCGATAAGGGTAGAGGGCTCCTTCTCTTCTATTCCATGCAGCTCTGAATCGGATATACTGGTGGAATCAATGGATCTTTGCGATGAATTACTGGTGCGCCTTGATTCGGACCAGTTGGAGTGTTGACTTGAAGGTCTGTTATGACATGCCATGCTGGGGACAACATGGATTGTTCTACCTAGGAGCTCCAGTGCAGGAGGCATCTCAGGCAGTATGGTGGTACCGTGGTAGCGATGGCTACAAAGGAAGCGGGAGGTAAGTAGTTTGATAGTGACAGTTGCAATGATGGTCACAACCTCATGACACAATGGTCCAAGTGGACTTGTGGATTACGTCAGATGTGTAAGTGGCAGGGGAAAAAAAAGAGCTAGTACACGAGTCTGAGTCCGAGTCTGAGATGGACAATAATAATAATAAGAACATCAGGGGTCAAGACAGGAACCCTATGCAGAATCAGAACAGTATCGTGATGTTGTTGTTCACTGAAGGGTGTCTCGTCCTACAGGAGTGGTCAACTTGAAGAGGATTGCGTTGTATACCATCCCAAGACTTCGAATTGTTCTGTGCACCAGTCACGGTTGAGTCTGATGATCTCGGAAAATGAAAGAAAGCCAACCGACTTCGGGTTCGTGTACAATGCAGTAAGAGGATAGCCAAATTGCTGGAACACGGCGGGACCAGTGACGTCCGAGATATCTTAGACTTCATTCAAGAACATGATCTCCTTGGGCAAGTTGGTCCTCGGCCAGTACTTGAGCAACCCCAGCATAACTTCTTCCGCGAGGGATACCATAGAACGTGTCAGTAAACTCCACGCCGATAGCTAGCATCCTGTACATATCATGGATGTTGCGCAGCATACGCTACGGAGTCAGATACCACCACCTCTCCTTCCACCTTGTGCATGTCACCGATGATGGCAGATAAGAGACTACTCTGAATGTCATTGCGTCAATACGTTTATCCTCCGACGTGAAGACGACAAACCCACCTTTCCATCTCCAACCCGTCCAATAATACCCACTAGCTCACCCTTCCGTACATTAGGTTGATGCCCTCCATAGCGGGTTGCACGGAATTCTTGTTCCACGAAAATTCTGCATCCTTGATCGACAAGACTTCATCCCCAATGGACAAGGAAGGCTTGTCAATCCGCTTCATGGCATCTGGTTGGAGTTCCTCAGCGCGCAAGAACTCGGAGAGACACTTGACCGAAACAAGCGCTTCAATGATGTTCGAAGTGACCTGACTGAACTGCAGGCACACTTTGAGCGACAGCGATAACAGACACAATGTAGGACATACCATGGCGAGAGGGAACTGGAGAAGCATGAACAGCGAGATTGCAGGAAAGATGGCATAGGTTGTGAAGGGCTTCTTTGAAAACACTGACGCGGTAGCCAGGGAACTGAATGCGACGAGCACTATTCTCAAGTCAGAAGGAGACCTTCCAATGTCCTTATTGTACATACTTGGAATACCTAACCAGAGGGTCATGTTCATCGCCGACGCGATGCCGATCTTCCTAAGCATCTTGAGTTCCAAATCGTTGCGGACATGGAAGACCCGACGGATGAATGCGTTTTCCCATGCGTAGAGCTTGATGCTTTGTCGGGTGTAATAATCCATTGTAGTCAGAAGGAGAGAAGACTTACCTCTTGATGTTGGCGAGCAACTCGCTCATCAGCGGGGTGCGCTTGTCCCGACTCTTCATTTGTTGTTCATGCCTTTTCTTCAGAATTCCCGCAATGAACGTGTTCAACGGGACAGAGAAGATCATGATGGCCACGCCAACAAACGCAGACCACCCAAGGAGGTTATAAAGAGAGATGAACGCAAGAGTGATCTAAATTCAGAGTCAGCAACGACGTTTGAGCATAAAGGGAGCGACACGCCTGGTATGGTCCGGAGATGGCGATTAGTCCATACGTGCAAAGATCCTGCATTCTGGTCGCATCAACCGACATAAGGTTAACGATATCATCGGTTGCACGACCACGTTCATCGCTCGAAAGGATGCGTGACTTTTTGTAAATAGCTGTCACGACACGAACACGCATTCCGGTTTCGGAACATAGTTGGAAATACTAGAAAGTCTAGAATATGATCGTGTTCAGTCAACGAGCGACGGACGATGAAACATTCAATTACTTGGTGAAGGATGATGGTTTGAATCATGGATGCGACAAACATGAGGATAGCGGTCGCATATCCCATGAGAGGAGTGGTGCTGGCCAAGAGCCCCGTTTTGCTGGTATTGGGGGATCCTTTTCCGAGAACTGAATGACGCGGTAAGCTACTTGAGGACGACAAAAAGTGCCAGGCTCTTGACTTTGTGGAGTGTGAACAAGGACTCGAGTCCAAATGTCTTGTCACCTCTTCCAAAGGCATCGCGAAACCATTGATGATCGAACCAGGGATGTCTACTGGCAAGAGCTCCGCGATGTTATTTTGGCGCTCCGTCTCGTAGACGAAATGGGAGAAGACATTGCTTATTGATGGGCAAATGAATGCGGAGAGAGTAAGGAATTTTGCCATATATACGATGAAGTATTGTGTTGAGGAAATCGCGCTCCCTTGGGACCTCGGAGTCGAAAATTTCGAGGAGATTGAGCACGGATGGTTGATTGATGTACCATTTTGCAAGATTCGTGTTAAAGTTGGGGCTTTCGGCAAACCGAAGGAAATTTCATAGACGATTTGTGATACCGGCAAGTCCGAGCTCGAGGACTCGGATGACTCGAGCATTTCATGCACGCTTCAATTTGTCTCCCTTTGGGCTTCAAACCTGGTCAAGCTTCTCAATAAAGAGCTGAGACCTTTGGGAAAGAGGGACCTTTGAAAATAAGGTATGGGAGGGATAGGAGAAGATTAACTGGAATTGTATCGGCGGTCAGGGATGGATGACAGTGGAGGACCGGGTGGCGGGGCACGGTTGTCTAACGCTTGTGCCTGAGCGCTGAGCAGTGAGAGAATGGTTGGTAGTTGGCGGATACACCCGGGAGAGAAAATTGGGGAGGGACTGAAGTTGCTCTCGGTGGGCCCAGTAACTCAAGTGCCAGTGGTCACCAGTCGAACTTGTCTGAGCCTGCGTCAAACCCGTCATACAGTGCATACATAGCTTCAATGTCGTCATCCGACTCCGAATGCTCGGTTGATTCATCCTCCGAGTCACAGCCCATCTCTGACTCGCAGTCTTCATCGGCAGGCTCCCACTCCACGTCCGCGTCAGGGTCGGGATGGACAAAAGAGTCACTAGCCTGAAAATCCTCGGTGACAGTTGCACCACTCTTTCCTGTACGAGTCCGGGGTTGAAACGAAGTTGGAATGGTAGACGATGAAGAAGATTGCGCGGGTGGTGCCAGTGAATGATTGCTGGACGACTCCGAGGACGCGGCCTGGCTCTGGCTCGACTGCCAGTGGGAGGGGCCGGAAGCTCGAACATGCGAGTAGGTATGCCCGACCCCCAGTCCCCAATAATAACGTAGCAACATGTCACGATCCACGAATCTGAATACTTTCACTGAGTCAGCTGGAGCATACAAGGAAGTGTGTCATACCTATTGACATAATAAAACCTCCAGTCCGTTGAATTGTGTGCGATGCCAGTTGGCGGCGGTTCAGACATCACGTTTTGTCCGAATTTAAATGCTGGCAGGAGGTGACAACCTCTCAAAACGTCCACTGGGTCCAGAAAATCAAATGCTGCAGGGTCGTCCATGCAGACAAACTGTACAGCCTCGAGATCGTGCAGATCTTGATGTGGTACCCGTTCGAACCACCGCACATAAAGGAATTCCATCCGCCGTGATGCGTAATCCGTCATTCCTGGTCCAATGTACTGTACATTGGCATGATAGATTCCAACAATCCGGGCATAGCAAAATCGTTGACGATCGTTAGCGTCCTCCGGAGAGTGTAGCATCATGATGTCACAATGTTCAGTGTTCGGATTGAGGATTTCATCTGCGCGACGGACATCGTAGGTCGTGTAGTTGAGGCGGAGGATGTGATGCCGGTAGATACGATCATTCTTCAGTATCACCTGATCCGGTTGACTGCTCGGTGTATCAAATCCATCGGTGAGCCCTGCCGTTTGTGAATTGCCTGGTTCCGAGTCTGAAGCATGGAGTGCCATGATGCGAGGCAGTAGATGGCGCTTGAGCTTCAGGGTGAAATCCTGAATTTACGTTAGCATATCCTCGACTGAAAGGCAACATGCGAGTAACCCACTCTGACAGCTGGATCATCAGGGTTCTGACGAGTGAAAAAAAGAAGATTTATAGGCAGGTTTTGTGAGCTGCCAATCTGATAGTGCTCTTTCGGGTTGCTAGGAACAGGTTCCTGT
The DNA here is from genome assembly GCA_038091255.1 of Tylopilus intermedius. NCBI lineage: Eukaryota > Fungi > Basidiomycota > Agaricomycetes > Boletales > Boletaceae > Tylopilus > Tylopilus intermedius. The sequence continues at coordinate 9,125 of JBBPOD010000463.1, read as the reverse complement.
AGAGTTTGGTGCACACTGGCAGCGTCTACCCGCTCGCGAATACGGCGTATGCGTGACTGCCGTCTTTCAATGCAAGCAAGCTGAACAAGGAAATTCTTGCGACTGGTCCGAAGGAAGCGCCCCTTCCCAACGCGGTGCTCTCGTTCTCCCTGTGAGAAAACAGTAAGAATACAATATTAATTAAGATCGAATAAATCTTGCACCAGTTGAGTTGAATATGAATCAGTGGTCCCGTATTGCCTGATCGAGGAAACATAATCTCCCATCGCATGCAGCTTATAGGTTTGCAGGTTGAATTTTTTTGGCTGACGCGATACCGTGACGCTGGGCGCCTTGCCACTCTTGGAGGATGGCGCGGATCGCTGCTGCCGTCGCTGCCGGCTTTCAGCTTCGCACCTAAGTTCGCGAGTGGGGAAAGCAGGGCATGTGTCGACACTGAATGCACGAAGTGCTTCCCCAAGAGAGACCGTGATATCCTCCATAATCTGGAGCGTTTCATCCGTGTGCATCCGAAGCTTGGCAAATCCATGCCAACGGCAAAGAGCAGTGAGTAGCTGAGAAACCGATGAGTTGTACGGCTCGGGAAACAGGCCATTGAACACAGGAAGAGCACACTTGAGAAACTGGAAGTCAGTCTGTAGAAACAGTCTGAGAGAACGAATGACTAACTTGCAAGAGGTCCTCGAAGTCGTGGGCTGCCATGCGCTTCATTTCTGATGCGTTCCGAGAGAAGCGGCGAATGATATCCCGCCCGAAGGTCGGGACTTGGCGGTATCTGCGAGGGAGGTTCAAATGAGTGTCCATACTACGAGCGACGGAACACGGACCTGCGATCGAGCTCATGTAGCTTGCTCTCTTCCAAGCTTTCAAGCATGCGGAGAAGCTGTATAAAAACTGCTTTCCAAACACCTAGCTCGAACTCGTGGAGGATGTCTACTACTAACATAACGAATAAATCGAAGCCCAGATGACGCAATTTATCGGAAAATGCATTCTTTAGGAGCAGTTGTGATGAAACTGATATAACGACCCAATGGGAATAGCTTACAGATGTGGGAATAAGTGATTCCGGTTTGAGGATAGCTTCGACTTGAGGTGTTGTAATTGCATAGTTGCTCCCATATATAAGGTTTCGTGCAGCCCGCACTTTCTTGACACGGTCGTCGTCGTCATGCCGCCGGAGCAATTGCCGGTCGCGTGAATCTTTTTCACGACCGAGGTGCTGAACCTCATCCAACCTGATGGTGCAGCGAGGGCAAGGGCAATTACCCAGGTTACGTAGGCACGCTATGAGAATCCTGTCAACAAATGAAAGTTAGCAGAGTTTAGGACCCTCCGCTTTGAAGACAAACTTTTCTGGGTAATCAGCGGAGTAAGTAAAGATCCGAGGATAGAAACGGCGCTTGATGCCATCGCAACATAGGATTACAATACCGTGTAAATATGCATTGACAAAATCCTGGTCCAGAAGGAGTCGCCATTGTTCATGGAACAGCTCTCGGTGACAATGGGTCATGAGAGCGGAGCTTAACGTTTTACCCCCGGAGAAGTTCATAACAAAATCTTTGAACTCGTCGGGCAACTGCAATAAGGGATAAGTGAGATTGTAGATAAACCTCACCGCAATCACTGACCGTCAGAAAATACGCAGCATGGGAACATGGGTTGTTCGAAGGTTGACATCGACGATATTTGGACTCGTTGCCAAAGTACACATACAGTGGCCAGAGTTTCTGGCCGCCAAAGGTGGAGAGTTGGGTCGCGTCCGACCAAAACATAAAGGCAGCAACCACACGCGGTAGTTCACAGCTTGGCTCTGGAGGTGACTCCTGCAGCTCTCTGTGGGCGTCGAGGAACACGCTGGAGGTGAAGAGTTCTCCATGCACTTTAACATCCCGGTCCCGGTGAGGTGGGTGCCAAAGCAGTTCGTATGGCTCGTAATGAAAATGCGCAGCTTGAATTGGATCCTTGATCTTCTCTTCCAAGATGGAAATTAGAGAACGGTGGTGAAAACCTTGTACGGTATATGATTTGGGCCCGGGGCTAGCGGAACGGCTGTGAAACGGAGCCGCAATAGTGACAGGGGAAGACTTCCACCCGCGGTCGCTACTCATCCACTCAGGAATATCATCACCGCCCGGATCGTGAGCGCCAAGCTCTTTGTTAATCGAATCCCATGGGACTGCAGACACATCCGCTGCGTTAAAAGCAGGGTTTCCAACTATACTGAGCAACTGCTTGAAGTCTTCCCGTGATTTTTGAGCTCCTCGATTCCAGTACCAATCGCCTAAGCGCATAGCATTGTCATTAGGGTACGGATGAAACGGATTGCTGATTTCAGGACTCTGAGCGCCGTGGCCAGATGATTGCGGTGCGTGTTCAATTGAGTAGGGATCATCGGGGTCATGGGAAGGGAGAGTCTGCGTGGTGTACGCCCGGAGTAGGCCAAATTTATTTGCAAGCGTCCTGAACATTTTGGCTAGCGGTCGGGATATTGACGATAAGGAACTTGAACGTGGTGAGTCAGATGCTATTCCTAGGCGACGGTCCAGTTGAGGGCCCGAGTTATTTTCCGAGTCTCGCGGCGTTGACATGGGTAGTAGCCCCGGTGGAGGAAGAGGTGGAGGAGGCTCGGGTAAGATATCCCGAAAGCGTAATGGTAATCGGCGAATCCTGCGAGGACGACGTTGCGCGAGTGGGAGATCGTTCTAGGATTTCAGCGTCGCTGAGCAAATACGTTCCTTTGAAAATAACACACACGCACTTCCGACTCTGGGCAAACAACACTGCGCCCTCTGCTAGGTGGGATTTGTGATTCCCTATCCCTTTGTAGATGTGGGGAAGAGCCTGAGGTGTCCTGGATGGAACAGCGTCAGGGAGAAAAATCGAACCGTCCAGAAACCCCCAAACCTGTTGGGAGTGAGTGGCTTGTACATTGACTTGACTGTCGTCGCCTGCGCCGCTACTGTTGACCTCTTGATCAAAGCCGGTGGTTGAATGCCTCGACAGCGATATTCTAGCTTTCTTGTTGCGGTGCACCTCCTTCGCCTTCTGGAGGGCATCGGACAGTCTTTTTTTACCCTTGCAACAACCCTTTTCGTGCCTGGTAAAGGCACCGAGACCAATGAATGCGCGACCACAGACACATGTTTGACTAAAGGTCGGGTCAGACATAGTACGGCGCTGCAAAGAAAAGCATTTAGACGAGATCGCAACGTGAAGAATCTCGGCTCAAATCATGCCAGTGATGCTCACTCGGAGTTGCACTGTAGAAACGTCAGTGACGCGTTGATGGGTGACTCGAATAACTTCAAGCTGAACCTGCGAGAGTGAAATTTTACCGTGACGGGACTCGCGGGAGCTTCTGAGTCAAGCTTCAAGCTTCAAGACCGAGATCTGCCAATGGTCCCGTTGAATAGAAATCTGTAGATTCAGAGCCCGTCGCTGTGGCTCGGGATATGTATTGGGAATTCTCGCTACGTAAGCATTTATATACATAGCTCCCTTTACCATCCGCCGCACCGCCACAAGAGCAAATCGGGACCACCTCGGACACATTAACGGAACATCGCAAACGACGCTCTCAGGCTGGCGCGAGGACTCGGCAATGGATGTTACTAGCACATAATAATTAGATAGCTGAAAACTTGTATCGGGAAATACAGTAGTATCTACGTGATGCACCGACCACATCCTGGCATCGACGATATCCTCGTGTCGTCCTCGTCATCGCAGTGGGCCTGGGTGTCGTTGACGGTATTATGTCGTCGACGACATCACGCCATCATCGTCAATCGTCGTCCACATCCTGGTCAGGTGTTGGCTGTCGCACGGTTGCGTCTTCATTGCGATCCGGGTGCGTGGTACATGGTACGTGTACACGTTGTCGTCGATGTTGGCATATGGCAAGCTCGTTGCGTCGCCCCTCGTCGTGTTCTCAGGCTGGTTCATGTCCCGACCCGTTGGTCAGGTCCTGGCCGTCGCGCGATCACTGCGTCCCCGTCGTCGCTGTGTCGCATGGCACGTCGCACGCGTCGTCGTTGATGGGGCACATCCTTGTCGTGTCCTCTTTCTCGTCTCCTTTCGCGTTGTCCGAGTTGTGCCTGGGGTGAGTGATACCTACACGCGTCATTGCTGCCAGTGGAGTCTGTGGCACGCTCAGCGCGCTGCCCTCTCGCTATCCCGTCGACGTGATCTCGTTCTTGCCCCCAACTTGAACCTCGTCGTTGAATCTATTGTGCGTGGCATGTGGACAATTCCGTAGACGCGACGGGGAAGCTAGAGACGCGACGACGGCGTTTGGAACACGGTGAAGGTGATGGGGACACACGGTGGACATGTTTGGGTCAAGACGGGGCGTTGCGGATGTGACGGGTACGCAATGGGGGGCGTTATGGATACGACGGGGATGTTGTAGACGTGATGGGGGCGTGGTGAGCGCTGTATATGCGACGACGGCATTTAGGACGCGACTGGAACGCGGGGGACGCGATGGGGATGTTGTAGACACGACGGTGTTGTGTGGGGCCGTTCAAGTAGATGCGACGAGCGTTCTTGACGCGATGAGGAGGTTGTGTTATGGACGTGATGGGGACTTTGTAGATGTGACGTGAGTGCTGGGGGCGCGACGGCAACATTTACTAGTAAGACACGGAAGAGACACGGGGAGGAGATGCGATGTTGTGGATGTGATGGGAAAGTTGGGGACGTGATGGCGGCGTTTGGGACACGATGAGGGTGATGGAGACACGATGGGGTCGTTTTGGACGTGACGTAGACGTGGGGGACGCGATGTGGGCATTGACGGAGATGTTTTGGACATGATGGGGACATCGGAACGCGATGGGGGTGCTGAGAAGGCAAAATTGAGTGGGACATATTGAGGACGTTGGGAACGCGATGAGGACTAGTAGGGGATGCGACGGGGGTGCTACTAGTAGGCAGTGGCGATGGGCAGTTCAAGTTTGGAACACGACAAGCACGTCGGGAAGTTGACAGAGACACGACAGAGATGCCTGGGGATGATCGATGAATCGATGACTGCTTGACTGGCAGCAAGACTGGCACGGGCTCGTTGCATCCGGCAAAGAAGCTATAACCTTGGCGTCATCGATGAGGCCCTGCTTTACCTTGTTTGATCACACATCGCTTTCTTTTTCTTCATTCCATTCACATACTAGTACATCCACGTCTCGACGAACTTTTTTGCATCACTCGGAACACACTTGGCTAATTAATATACCTCGTTGTATTCATCTCTTCTTCGACTTTCAGGTGTATGATCCAAGTCAAATAAAAGTGCAATCATGGAGTTCATGAAGCGTGAGATGGGCCACTAAGACTGATTCGTGACGCATGAAACAAGGCGAGATGTACGTTATGGTCATACACTTATCACACAGCACCCCTTTCTCCTGACACCTTCTTTCCCATCTTACCTACGGCATTCTTCTAGTTGGTCCTCATTAACACGACCGTGGCCACCAAGCAGGAATATGCCAAACTGATGGCCAAGCCAACCCACACGCCAGCAAGCCCCCGTTGCCGAGGCAACGCGAGATACACGCCAAGCGGAATGCCTACACCCCGCACAAACGCAGTCAGTCACCCTTCCGCACACCGGAACAAAAACACCCACCTAGAATGTAATCCGCACTGGATGGACGACGCGTCAGACGACATGCCTACAACGAAGAGCACGACGACATCACCTTGCGCTGATTGACGGGAACACGGCCGGTTTCCCGAGCGACCCGAGCGCACAGCCGACCCACGCGCCGAGCCCATGTACGGCCTGAAACCCAGCGATGACGGGAAACAGCGTCGCAACGCCCTGGATGATGACTGGGCGCGTTCAGTCGGCAAGATCGGGATGGGACATGACGAACTCCCCGGGATCGTTGTTGAACAGTTTTCCCCACGTAGCGGAAGTCGCAAGGAGGACGTTGCTAAGAAGGATGATGAATGATCGTACTCCACCACGCTGGACGTCCGGAGACGTACCCGATCACGATGACCCCTACTATGGTGGCGACGAGTGCGATTTGCGCACGTTGTACGTCGCCTTTTTTAATCCACTTGGTGTTGAGAAGCAGTTGAGCCTTGGAAACTTGCAGGGCGATGGCAGAGGGTCATTGCCAGTTTTCCGAAGCGCTGCTCATCGCTTTGGGGGTTTGGTACAGCGTGGTGGCTGTCGTGTGCAGTACTGCCTGTGTGGTAAGGGCGTTTGGACCCAATCTAGGCATGTCTCAGAAACGTTTCGCCTGACACACTCAGAAGGACCGTACGTGCATGCAACAACTGTGATGTCGTCAGCAACATAGACAGGAGGTACTACTAGTAGAGAATCATGGACCTGCCTCCAAAGTCCTTCGACCAGAGCTGAGACGCGTTTTTTGCGACGCCAGACAGGCCTGATAAAATCAGCGCTCCTAAATCGGTGAAGAAAGTGACCCCCAAATGACCGTCCACTGCTGGACGAGGAGCGCTGCTGCTTGCAGCGACAGGTTCACCAGGAACGGTATTTTGTTCTGGTAGGTATTCGACTTCATCTCGCATAGCTCGCATGACGATATAAGTAATCAATATAATGGCAAGAGCATTGTGACTCAAGACAGTGCAGAGTGGAGCTCCAATAAAGCCGAGCCGAGGGCAGGTATCGGCCCATTGACTGCAACATGAAACATAGGATGCTACTCAGTCTCGAGCACCCAATAGCACGCATGAAAGAGGCTCACCGAGAAGATAGTTCAAAAATAAGTTCACAGGTGCGGTGGCTGAGAGGATGTGCGTATGTATACGAGAAAGCCCTTCAGGAGTAAACGTCAATACAAAAGAGTTTTTCTTCAACATGATATTTCACCCTAGGATGCCAGATATCGCCTATTACAGGCGTCAGTGCTGGTTTCCATGAAACTATACCCACCTATTTTGATATTTCTCCAATTGCATATCCTGGAAGACCTGCAGCGGTGATTCGGAGGAACTGACTCGCGGGGGCGGCAACCTCGGCGGGTTGACCAAGTCACTGTAAAGAGAGCCAGACTGAGTGGCACATAGGTTGGTGATTGGCTAGAGAAAAAGACGTGATTGGTATGTACATTGAATCGCACGAGAGCTCGCTTTTACGAATAGGACGACGCCGGTAACAACTGCTGCCTACAGGCCATCTTCGCTGCGTGGCGATTTGGAGCCTCCTCAAGGTGTTTGTCTAATGAACTGCAGAGTGATGTTAGAACCTTTGCGGACAAGAGAAAGATGGGGAAGCAACGATCGAAAATGGGCTAACCTGACAAATCCCCGGATAATGCTACACCCCGTCACGCTGGCTACGGCTGTGCCGATAGTACTCGTAGCGAGATTTGTGGTTGACAAATGTCCCAAGGATATAGTAGGCGCTACGACGAGCGAATGTTTCTGCAGGTGTGTGCTATACAACATGGTTTAGTGAGTTGGAAAGCATCCCATACGAGCTACTACTCACAACAGCCACCCACCCACCACCGTCCTTTGCCAAAACATAGAGTTCGATGAACACTTTGAAGAGTAGTCCATGTTCGTCTGGTCCCGCGTTATCCAAAACATCGACGTCTGGAAGACAATTCAACAAAGGGAATGACGTGCGACGAAGTAAGCCCTCGGCCTGCTTTGTGGCGAAAGCCTTGGGATCTCGAAGGGCACCCAGCAAAGGTGTTGTCTCCGTAACGAGCGTATCGACCACTCCGAGACGCTTCTTGAAGTACGGGCCCACGACGGGGAGCTTGGCGAGGTACGCCAAGATAAAGCCACGTATTCTAGCCAGTAATCTAGCCAGTGCCACATACCTGACTTGCTGCTCTGCAGCGTTCACTGCATTACTGGCAGAGGCGATAGGATTCTTGACGGTCGATTCAATAGCATGAACTGTCTGTTCAATAGCGAGGCTCGGGTCCAAGGAGGTTTCAGCGAGTTAGCCAGCTCGCCGGTGGTTGCAACAAGGGAGCACGCAGGCGCGGTAACAACTTGTACTGCATCCTGCAGCCCATCGATTGCATGAGCGGTCTGTTCAGCGACGTGACTCGGGTCTGCAGCAGGCGACTTCGCCAGTTCGCCGGTGGTAACAACAAGGGCACTCGCAGGTGTGGTGACAAGTTGCGCTGCGCCTTGCAGCCCGTCGATAGCATGCGCGGTCTGCTCCACAGCGTGACTCGGGTCTGCGGCAGACTTGAGCGCCTTCGCCGGTTCGCCGGTGGTAACAACAACGGCGCCTATGGGTTGGGTGACAGCTTGTGCGGTACCTTGCAGTCCACTGGTGGCATCAGATGCGATGGTTTGTAACAACCCCTCCGCACGGGCTTCAAGTCCCTTTACGGCATTTCCTGCTTGTACAGCGCCCCAAACAGATTCCCTACAGGATTAATGTTGCTCGTGGGGCCTGGAGAAGAACCGGAACGGTTTTCTGGGAGTGACTTGCTCCTTGTTCCTCTTGCTCATCTTAGAAGGTGTCTATGCCAGTGGTGAGTCGATGTTTAGCAGGTGGGAGGAATTTCGAGATTCGCCAGTTCGGTTCCATGAATCTTGGCCAACATTGTAGGTAACAGGGCGCTTCGATAACATCATGCGCCGTTTGTCTTTGCTTGGAAGTCGGCGGATCAGCTGAATGTACGGCACCCAAGCAGCTTCTGTTCAACTGCCGCCGCATCAGGAATGTGACCCGGTATTACAGTAGAGCTTAAGCGCTCACCAACGACAGCAAAGATAGTTCAAGGCATTTACGTGAAAACACTGCTTCCGGCGAGTTGCTGATGCGTCGGATAGCCTGTCATTCTCGCCATGAATTCAATTGGGAGGTATTAAACCCGAAATCGAATCACCTGCCGCATCAGATGGGGTTTCTCTTGGTTCAAACATCTAGCCGAAACTCCACTAGTGGATTCAACGACATTGCCAGCATCTTACGCATTAAAGTTCAGAGGCGACACCGCTAGAAGTTCATTTTGACGACAGGTCACAGTCATGCTGTAAGACGCGAGTCAGTTGTCGAACGTTGGCCATTGACCGTCATCATATGATACCGCTAGTTCTTGACCACACTTACACTGTAGATCAAGTCACCGGGCCTCTTCATGGTTCGCGCCTGGAGACAG
>JBBPOD010000462.1:0-18680 GCA_038091255.1 Tylopilus intermedius | reverse complement strand
GTCATAAATATTGACGAGGCATGCGAACAACTGTGGCGCTCGTTACGTCGATATCGTTCGCATACGAGGGCGAGGTCAGACACTCGTGACCCCGATCATTACTCCATTATGCTCCTGACAATATTTGAACTTTGGGTTGCCCTTGACAAGCTCGTCGTTAGGCAGATTCCCATTCTTGCTGACTATTCTCCGGAATTACCAACGGATGACTTCCGCCGCCTACTCATCCGTGACGCTTCAAGAGTCCACCGCTTTTCCCGTGCATACCAGTATCTCGTCGCTCGGCACCATCGGGCCCACTCAAGTCGGTCGGTGTTCTCAGATGACTTCACTGAAGACAGTTTTCCCTGCCGTTACTACGATAGTTCCCCCCAGCTTCAACATCTCAAAGCAAGTATTGAAAATGAATTACCTTCAGAGCCGTTACACGCCAAGGTTGTGGTATTTGAACTGCAACGTCCCGTTTCCTTCAACGCTTGGAGTTCTGCCACCCTTTTGAGCTCTGTGCTCCACATACACAGCAGTCTCCACCTACGCAACAAACCAAAGGCTGAAGGAGACAGGCCAGTCAGTGATATTCTTGTGCTAAAGGCTCATACCATCAGCCGCCGGAGCTCACACTCGTTATATTCCAATCCTCACCCTGAGCGCTGGAAAAGCTTTTATTATGTTTCCAACCAGTGCTCTCTCGGGCGCATTCCTGAATACCAGCTTCCAAGTGGACCATATACAGGGTTGCAGCAATACCTTCGCACCACCCAGCATACGTCCAATGAAGTTTTTGCTGCCCAAGGCAACCGCCGTCCCAGTCTTTCCTTGCATGAATACATCGCATTTGCTCATTTACGGAGCGGAGGCACGCTTCAATGGTTCAATATTTTGCGCGAGTTGCGAAGCAAGGCGCTCAACATTCATCATCAGGAGGTTTATCTGTTGATTGCTCAAGCAACTAGCGAAGTTGGACCATTCAACAACACTGGCGAATCATTGTGGCATCAGGAGGTCCAGGAACCCCCATTCTGTCGCGCGCTTCTAGACGAGCTTGGGAGCTTATTTGTTGACGTCGGGATGGGCTCGATGGACGGGACGGCGATGGCCACAATATCCTTGCTCGCCGGTCTACTCGCCTCAAGATCCTCTAGAGACATCTTGTATCGGGCTATTGGACTTCTCCGTCGCGTGCGTAGGTGGACATTCGGCAGAGTGCACGAGCTGCTGTACGACGTAAGGATGTCACCTACGAATGAAGAAAATCTCAAGCTTTTGCGAGACATGGCTGCTGTCTGTCGAAGTACTTTTGACGTGGGCTCTGTTTCATGCAATAAGGTCCTTCATTCTTCACAAGACATTGAAGCTGCGCTTTCCTGTGCCATGATCATCAACATTGCTACTCAGTCACTTCCTCTCGGTTCTGGTATGTTTTATCTCCGAACTGGCATTAAGCATAGTGTTGATCTCAGCATCGCAGGCGTCCCCACATACTCAGAAGTCCTCTTGGATCGAGACCATCGCCTTTCTTTTGTGCTCGAAAGAAGCCTGAAGGACGCCATTCAAGCTGACACCTCAGATCTTGGTATTGACCGTGCAGTTCAAATGGTCTCTCCGGAATACCGACCAAGTCCATGCCGATGGGAACCATTGCCATCACCAGACTCTCAATGGCTTGTATGTGAATCTCCGCCAACCAAAGATGCCAGGCGCTCGCATACAATACACGTCAATTTGCTCTATGGAACACTTTTTGTGGATGGGAAGCCCATAGGCCACAATTTGCCAGGCAAAGTTATAAGTGATTCAGTGTACTGTGAGCTCTTTGGTAGTGTACGTGGCTAATTCAGCTTCGGACCTAATTTGCTTAACACGTTTTTCAGCACAACTTTGTGGTCATTGCCTCTGGTCTTCCCGGAATGGATTTTGTCACAATGTCTGCTATTCAAGGGCACCGTGTAGGTCTCCGCCTTCATCCTACAGAGTTAGATATTGAGACGAATTCAGGTGCATTTTGCAGTGAAAAATGATAATGGGAATGAAACAGTTATCATTCGCACAGAAAGCCAAGATACGGATGATATCTGTGAACTGATCCCTCGTGAAAAGTTGTATAGAGATCTTCCGATATCACTCATCGAGGATCATGTCCATTGGTTGAATCTGTCGACGTCTATAATCGAGATACGACCAATTGAAAAACCGTGGAAGCATTCCTCGGACAATTGGAGAATTGGCACTTTCCAAACTGGACAAATCCATGTCACGAAAGGAGATAAATTCCTCGTGGACAAGCAAAGCCCGGCCTGGGCAATGGTTTCTAGCCGCTTCAGGTGTCTCGACCAACCTGGAAACCTCATCATCACTGTGTCCGCTGCCAGCATTGCTGACACAACCCCGGGCCAACTTATATCGTCCTTGCGATTATCTGTCGCTTTGCCCCGCTACGACTTGTCATTTTTCATCAACGAGACTGGGGACCTTGAGTCTTGCGACTTCAAAGGTATGGTCTACGATGAGGATCAATGTGTTGGAACACTATTCGGCCTCGTCAACCGACTCGTTCTTCGTCCCAAGACCCAGAATGAGGTGGACCTCATTCCGAAACGTATCCTCATTCCGCACAGCTACTCCTTAGATCTGCATGGTCTCGAAGTTTCTGTCAAACTCCCTTCCTCTGGGCGAGTCGGTTATCACACATATCAAGTGGACAATGAGTTAGGCTACTTGAAAGGGATAATGGGTTTGAGGAGCAAGTTGTACCTCGCTCGCCTGCATGTCTACACTGGTCTTGGATGTAGGCCCGACCCGCTGACAGGCAGAACCGGTGTAGAAGAAGCGATCTCCCTTATCTGGTTAGCTGGTACTCGACAGGCATCTGCCAGTGACGGCTGGCTTCCCCGGTCGCGAAGTCCCCAGATACGTTTTGCCTGGGAGAAACTTCAAGTTGACCACACCAACCACCAGGAACCGCCCAGTGATGATGCTCTGTTACGAGAGGCTTATCTCTTCCAAAGCGAGGTTGCCGCCAGTGCACAGCTAGGATCCTTGGCTTCTAAGTTATTGGAGCAATTACTTTACGAGCGACCTGCTCCCCGCCTCCCGGAACGTGACAGACTGCCACCTCGTGACAATATCAACGCCGGTTTCCTTTCTTTTTCCCCAGCACCTAGTACAGCGGCTGATCCACTACGTCAGCTACTCGCATCCTTGTGCCTGACAAATGAAACAGCACCACCATTTCAAAGCCAATACGTCTCTCGACTCCATAACAGCGCTCATCATTGCCGGACAACAGACCTCACTGGTTCCTTCACCCCGCGGGGCGATGGTTGGAAACCCACCACCGAGAGACTCCGCAAACACTACCTGCAATGTAAGGCCAGCTATACAGAGAGTCTTAACACGATCAAGATGATTCTTGGCCCAAAGACTGAGTTTGAACGGATTCTTGATGAATGTGGTCAGTGGCCACGCATTACACCATACATTCTCTTCCGATGTCTTGCGTCAACCTCGCCAACCAATTTCAAGCTCCCCGAGAGTTGGAAAAAATGCCTGCTCTCCTTGGCGCTGCTTGCATTGGACGTTCAGAGAGCACGAAGACTGCTCTGCTTTTCCTTGGATGATCTAGGAGAGGAGCTATACAAAGAATTGGAGAACGAGGGATGCGACCCACGTGACGCCGCGAAGTACCCAGATTGGCTGTTGATTCAGGTATGCCTTCTGTGATGGAATGCTCGTCTCTGCTGACGCGTGGCCTTTTTCAGTTACAAGGCAACTTCCTTATTCGTGATGTCCAAGCTGATGCCGCGAAGGAAATGATCTCTCCCCGCTCAGGGAGGAATACCGTGATGCAAGTCAACATGGGGGAAGGAAAAACCTCCGTAATCATCCCAATCTGCGCAGCCGCTCTCGCTAACGGCAATCGACTGGTCCGCATAATCGTGCCAAAAGCACTAATACCCCAGACCCTTCAGATTCTTACGGACCGTTTCTGCGGGCTGGTTGATAAGCCGGTATACTACATTATCTTTTCCCGTGACCATCTGTCCAACTCTTCAAGTTACCTCGCACGCAAGGCAACACGCTTACACACGATCATGTCCAAATGTAAAGATGAACGTGGAATCATTGTCATGCAGCCTGAACATGTGTTGTCACTCAGGTTAGCTTGCGTGGAGATGCAGCTGCTTGAGAATGGGATTGGGACAAGTTTCACTCGTGTTGTTCAAAGACAGAGTTTCCAGCTCAAGAATCTTCTACATGTGTTGGAACGCTCGCTGAAATTGGTGAGACCCACAACCTGATCAAGATTGTGTTAGCACTGACCGACAACTACGGGACAGCTGAATGAAAATACGTATGTCTCTACCGTATTACGCGAGATGAGACGCCGGCGTTGTGAACCTCCTGGGGAAATCATCAAATATCAAGGAGCCGAAACAACGACGCACAGTCGAGCCAATTTAATGAAGGAACTTCAGGTGTTCCTGGATGCTCACGTTCGGGATGTTCTCGATGAGAGCGATGACGTCCTCCGTCCCCACTTCCAACTGATCTATGCCGTTGGTCACAAGCAGCCCTTTGAAGGATCTCCCGAGAGATGGATCATTGTTCAGCAGGTCCTCAGACTTGCGAAACGACATGCACATTTCCTTTCAACCCACGATTCGTACAAAATACGTTGCAACAGCAGTTTCATTGGGTCATTCCCTCAAATACATATCCTACAGGCCGAAGGTGGTGATCAACTTACATCATTGATTGCCCACGATGTGCTGGACGGACGCCTCAATAGTCTCGAACTTCCCTTCATTGACAAGCTGGGGCTAAGGGGAGCTATTCGCGAATACATATTGCGCAAGAATATTCACCCAGACACAGTCAAGATAGTAGAAAAGTACTCTCGCCAAAGTGCCACCCGGTTGAGTTCGCTCCTTCTCCTCCGCGGCCTCTTGGCCCACAATACCCTTTTGTTCGCTTTCACGCAGCGCAGATGGCGGGTAGACTACGGACTCGACCCAAAATCCCCCCCGCGAACTATGCTTGCCATCCCCTATCGAGCAAAAGACATACCAGCAGAAGCGGCAGAGTTCGGACACCCGGATGTAGTCATCTTGCTCACATGTCTCTCCTATTACTACGGAGGGCTCAGCTCAGAGCAGCTCAGGGTTTCCTTTGAGCTTTTGCTGCAGCAAGATGACCCATCGTCCGAATATGCACTATGGCTTGAAGATTGCGATACCACGTCAGTGCCGAACACTCTTAGGAAACTGAGTGGAGTCAACATCAGATCGTTCGAGCAATGGAATAAATATCTTGTCCCTCTGTTCACTCGAAACCAGGGCGCAATAGACTTGTACCTTTCAAAGGTCGTGTTTACGAACCATGCACAAGAATTTCCTCATAAAATTCGGGGCTCTTACTGGGATCTAGCAGAGGAGAGGGTGCATGTAGTCACAGGTAAGCGGGCCCAGGATCTCAAGTTCTACCACCGTCCTGAACCAAATACCAGGAATCTCTGGGACAAGCGACGGCCAATATCTGTTACCCATATCCATCACTCAAGACGACCCAGATCATCTCAATCAGACGGGGGTCAATGCAAGGGTCTTGGCGCATCTTCTCCAACCGGAGAACTCTTCGTATATGGTGGCCACCGACGAGAATAGTGAACGATGGACTACGCTCAAATTACTCCAGAAGATAGTGGCCCAAAATCCCGAGATTCGTGTTCTCCTAGACGTCGGCGCGCAGATCCTTGATCTTTCCAATGTTGAACTTGCCAAGGCATGGCTTGACTGCACACCGGCCACTGAGACCGCTGGAGCGATATTCTTCAGTGGGGATAATGAGCTGATGGTGCTCACCAGAACTGGCATCACGTTGCCCTTGTCATTGTCACCACTCGCTCAACAACTACACCGGTGTGTCGCATATCTGGATGATGCTCATACGCGGGGTACCGACCTTAAATTCCCTCGCGGTTTCCGAGCTGCTGTTACCCTGGGACCAAAGGTGACTAAAGATCGCTTGGTGCAAGGTACCTCCAAACCACAGTCTTGCGATCGACGAATCTCATCAATTGACTGTCGTCAGGTTGCATGAGAATGCGTCAGCTTGGCCGCGGTCACAGTGTCATGTTTTTCGCACCTCGTGAAGTTGATCAGAGGATCCGTGGTCTAGTCTCCAAGAACCCGAATGTTGCAGTCCAAACAACCGATATTCTGCACTGGGCAATACACGAGACGTGGAATGATATCCAACGACAAGCTCCGTACTGGGCACAGCAAGGAATGAACCATAAATCCCGATATGAAGCCTGGTCCCATTTCTGTCGCAACGAGATCACGCTGAAGGAGCTGGCGGATGTCTGGGTTCAGCCAGACGTCAAGTCGCTTCCCGACTTGTATATGCCCCCCCGCTCTACACACACCACAGCTTCAACGAAACTGCCTCTACAGATTCATGAACGTTGTGAAAACCTTGGGGTCTTATCCATACGAGATGTGTGCATGGACGAGGAACAAGAAAAGGAGGTATCCCGCGAGATCCAGCGGGAGAGGGAGGTAACAATCCCTCCCAAAGTATCACCAGCAGCGCACGTGCTCCATCAAGATGTCATTGTGTTCGTGACGACGGGTGTTGTTCCTTCCCCATCCTGGACTTCAGGCTTCCGTCACGTCTTTGTTCCTGGCCCCACTACCGCATCCAACGACTTGGCTACCTGGAGTCCATACATATTAGCGACAACGGATTTCTGTGAAACAATAAAGGAAGACAGATCAGCTCAAGGACGGGCTAATGATTATCTGCGCCCTGTACAGTGGGTTCTCTCCGGGAAAATGCGTGGCAAGAACGCACTCGTTCTCTTCAGCCCCTTCGAAGTCGAACAATTGATGCCAGAGATCAGGGCCAGCAAGCACGTTCACCTCCATTTATACATACCCCGCACGACCGAGCGCATGAAGCCAGCTGATGATCTCAGGCTGTACACCGTCCCTCCTCTCCCCTCAGACTGGATCCCTCCTTGGACACTGATCGACCAGCTGAACCTGTTCTCGGGGCAGGTGTGGTTGAGCGATTACGCATCCTATCTCCGTCTGTGCCGTTTCCTCAACATACCCACAACTGAAGAACCGCCGGAAAGGTCGGCGGGTATGGTGGTCGCAAGCAATTGGTTCAACGACCCTGTGTTGACTGATGAAGAAATTAAAAATACGTTTGAAGGAACACCATTACCACTTGCGATGCACTTGTTGGTTGCTAGAAGGGGCATGGATTTCGCGGGGACGCATATGGGCCGAATTATTGATGGGATATCACTGACTCAAGAGGACTTCCAGAGCTTCACGCCTCACACGATTGCAGGTGAATCTGCGGAATGAAATGAGTGGCCTTTCAAGTTCGAAGCAGGCGAGAAAAGAAAACGGATCGAACCTTCCACTGGCATGTGCTAGTATATGCATAACTTTACGTTGCACAGGAGGTTGTCTTGGTCCGAGGTGAAGGCCCGGAACAAGCCCGGAGTCCTGGAGTAGCCTGGCACTAAGTGAACTCGGAGAGGCCTTGCCATAGTGAATGACCGCGCCAGTACGGGGACATACGAGGTAGTAGTGCCAAAATGCCAGTGGTTATACGTCGGCATGAATCAATTTAAACTCATTGGATCCAATGGGCCCTCACACATCCATGTCCATGGTTGACGTTGAATGTCCGGTACTTGTGCTGTTGCGACGCACTGTGTCTGCCACTGGCAAATCCATGATCAAGTGATCACACCATGTTCTTTACGTAATCACGGGATATACGATCATCGGGATTCGGGCCACACCTGAGTCATATGCAAGTTGACGGGCACGGACTCGGACTCCGTCCGAGTGGGAAGTATCCAACTAGACCACTACCCCGATGTCGAGCCAACCAAGTGAGGCACCCGATCCAGCCCATGTTAGGATCATCACGACGCTTGGTCATGTAGACCACGGAAAGACTACACTGATGGACGCACTTCTGGCAGCCAACAACATCATATCGCCCAAGATGGCCGGAAAGTTACGATATCTGGACAGTCGGGAAGATGAGATTGAGCGCGGTATTACCATGGAAAGCAGTGCTGTTTCACTCAAGTTCCAAGCCAGGGAGCGCGAAGACGGTACGCATATAATCTGGCAAAGGGCACTCATCGTGACAGGCGTCCACAGGCATACCTCCAAAGGCATACATGATCAACATGATTGATACCCCAGGGCATGTGGATTTTTCTACGGAGGTGTCGACCGCTTCCCGGTTATGCGACGGGGCCTTAGTGCTTGTGGATGTCGTCGAGGGAGTTTGCACTCAGGTGGGTGACCCTGGGTCCTCGTGTTACCAGACCAAATGACCTCTCCTGGTAATCACCTACAGACTATTACTGTGCTTAGACAAGCATGGCAGGACAGTTTACGTCCGATCCTCATAATCAACAAGCTTGACAGATTGATCACCGAGTTGAAGCTTTCCCCACTCGAAGCATATCACCATCTTGCACGGCTTATTGAACAGGTCAATGTGGTGATGGGCGAGTTTTTTGCGGGCGAACGAATGGAAGATGATCTACGATGGAGGGAAGAACGCGACCGTCGACTTGCCGCGAAGAAGGATCAGTACGCTGATGAAGGGGAGGCTGCAGCAAACGAGGAGGAGGCCTTCAAAGAGAAAGACGATGAAGACATATACTTTGCCCCGGAGCGTGGAAATGTCGTTTTTGCATCCGCCATAGATGGATGGGGCTTCCGTGTGGGCAAGTTTGCCCAGCTCTACTCTGCTAAGCTCGGACTCAAGGAAGCCAACTTGCGGCGCGTCTTGTGGGGAGACTTTTACTTGGATCCAAAGACGAAGAGAGTCATCAGCTACAAGCACCTGCGAGGACGCTCTTTGAAACCTCTTTTTGTGCATTTTGTGCTGGAAAATCTGTGGGCTGTCTATGATGCTGCCGTCTTAAATCCGTCAGTATTAATTCTCCGAGAGGCTCAGCGGCAATGTTTGACATGGTTGTAGGAATGCCGATAAAGTGGCCAAAATCGTGTCCACCCTGAACTTGAAGCTTTTGCCTCGTGATCTCCGTTCGAAAGACGGTCGACAACTACTTTCCGCCATCTTCAACCAATGGCTGTCACTTTCTACGTGTGTAATTCAGAGCGTTATCGACGTCGTTCCTTCACCACCTGTTGCTCAAGCAGTTCGACTCCCTCGGATGCTGTACCCGAACCTCTTCGATCAGGAAATCAAGCCCAAGAATAAACTGGAGCGAGATCTGTACTCCTCGAACTCGGATACTGGTGCATACATAACGGCGTATGTCAGCAAGATGTTTGCCGTTCCTAGGAAAGAACTTCCCGAAAACAAGGTCAGACCTCTAACAGCAGAAGAACTACACATGCGTGGAAGAGTGGTTAGAGAGGTGCGCAAAGAGACGTCGGAAGATTCAGACAGCGTGGCAATCACCGAAACTCCTGACGCCCCGGAAAAACCTCTCGTGGCGGATGGCGAGACCCTCCTCGGCTTTGCGCGCCTATACTCTGGGACCATGAAAGTTGGGACGAAAATATATTGCGTTTTGCCCAAATACAATGTCGCTTTATCGCCTGATCACCCCGCGAATGTTACCAACATCGTGGTCGCAGAGGTAGAGGCTCTATACGTCATGATGGGGCGTGAATTGCAACCGGTTTCTAGCGTCAGGGCTGGAAACACCTTTGCAATTAGGGGGCTCGAAGGCAAGGTCTGGAGGCATGTGACTCTGTGTTCCCCTGGCGAAGCTGGAATTCTACAAGACAGCAGTCCGCGACAGGATCAGGAATGTCTCATCAATCTCGGCGGTGCTAATCGAATGGTACCGTACTGGCCGTGTTGTCGCCACCCACTGATACATTAAATGCATGCGTTCTAGACACCCCCTATTGTACGGGTCGCGTTGGAGCCCAAGAATCCTGTGGACATGCCAAAGCTGGTCACTGGGCTTTCCCTGTTGGCACAAGCAGATCCATGCGTGGAGACTTTCCAGCAGCAAACTGGCGAACACGTCATTCTCACAGCAGGAGAATTGCACTTGGAGGTGCGTCTTGCCTTCGTGATCTACCTTCACACGTCCCACAATTCCTACAGAGATGTCTCAAGGACCTGCGTGAGCGTTTTGCGCGAGTGGAGATCCAAGCTTCCAAACCTATTGTTCCCTTCCGTGAGACCGCTGTGAAAGCACCAGGTAAGTCCCGGCGTCCTTGCACCAACATCTGTTATCAAGTTCTTCCAGATATGGCACTTCCTAAAACACCTAATGCCGTACGCGGGACAATGAAGGGCGCTAGCTCTCAGAATATAGTTACCTTTACCCTGAGGTCGGCACCGCTACCGGACGGCATTCTCCGCTTTATCCAGCAAAATCTTTCGACGTTGAGATCGCTGCTGCAGGAGCGCAAGTCGTTCGATCAGGGTATTTCTAACGGAGATAGCAATGTCGTCATCGAGGGAGACCGTCCTGAAGTACACGGAAACTTAGTGCAAGTCCCAAGTGTCAAGCCAGAAGAATTCTGGGTCGCCTTAAAGGAGAAGTGTATCGAGGCGGGAGGCGAATGGGTGGATATCGTGGATCGAATCTGGGCATTTGGACCCCAGGGTGTTGGGGGTTGTCTCCTAATCGATGCCCGTAAAGATATTATTCCCACATCGTGCGTTACCTTCACGATCTTGTGGCACAATGTGGTAACTCTTCTCGCAGGCTGAAACGACGCTTGATGCGGGATCAGATCTCGGATATGTCCCGTATGGAGAACGAGTTACAGAAAGACTTTGATTTCACCAGTCATATCGAGACGGGATTTCAGCTTGCAACTTTTCAGGGTCCGCTGTGCGCAGAACCGGTCGAAGGGGTTGCCTACTTCATCGAGGAGGTTCGAATTGACACTGAAGGTCTGGAAAAGGAGATAAGTAAGTTCTTATCCCGGATGCGAGTGAAATTGATGGCTGATGGGGAGCAGTCCAGAATAAATTGACGCAGGTGACGGGTTCTGTGATCTCAGCCGTGAGAGATGCCTGCAGGAATGCCTTACTGGAGTGGTCGCCAAGGCTAAAGTTGGCAATGTATTCGTGTGATATTCAAGCATCGAGTAAGTCACCGGTACCCTGGTTTGATGTTGACACATTCAATCGTCGTTTACTCTCAGCGGACGTTCTTGGGAAAGTCTATGGCGTGGTGGCGAAACGACGTGGCCGAATCGTGGGCGAGGAGATGAAAGAAGGCACGACATACTTCACTATCTCCTCGCTACTGCCTGTGGTGGAGAGTTTCGGTTTTGCCGATGGTACGAGAGTTATTCTCGGTTCAAGTTTCACGGATGATTGACAAGGGCACAAGATATACGGAAACGGACGTCGGGGGCGGCAAGCCCTCAACTAATTTTTAGCGGGTAGGTCGTCATTGGTGCGAACCGTGTAAGGGTGCTGAACGGAAGCGGGTAGTTATGAAATGCTTGATCAAGATCCGTTTTGGGTGCCCACGACAGAAGAGGAACTAGAAGATCTGGGTGAGAAAGCAGATCGGTCGAACCTCGCCAAGGAGTACATGGATGCGGTGCGAGAGCGCAAGGGGATGTTTGTGGACAGAAAAATTGTGCAGTTCGCGGAGAAGCAGAGGACGCTGAAGCGGTGATGACCCTGGCTTGTGCATAGATTCAACAAAGATGTGTTCCCAACACGAGGTACACATGTCTACCAAGTGATGCGATTATGACATGAACGTGATAGGCTGTCGTGGACGTGGCAGACAAGGGACCCTTGGGAACGACAAGAGTGATTATGTAATATGCCAGAGAGCGAGCAGACTCTTCATACGAATGTTACTTGGCCAAGTTACCTCCCCTCCTCTCCGTCGTCCTCAACGTTTATCCCGCGTATTCTAATCGTCCGTCCCTCTTTCGTAGCCCTTCCATGGCCTCAATCGGTACCGCTTACGGCGGTCTACCCTACCAGGAGGGCGTTAGTCCGGAGGAGGTCCCCGAAGAGCAATATATCACCACCTTCTTCTGTCGCGCACTATATGATTACCAGACAGACGACGCCTCGTCCCTTTCTTTCCGCAAAAACGACGTCATTGAGGTCCTCACCCAGCTCGAATCCGGCTGGTGGGACGGTCTTCTCGGCGACGAGCGGGGGTGGTTCCCGTCAAACTACGTGACCCTAATCACCGAAGAGGAAGCAGAACTCGCGTTGTCACAGTACGAACAGCAAGCCTTGCAACACCACCAACTGCAACAGCCACGGGAGTCCTCGCAAGACTCGCAGGATAGGTCGAGCCATCTTCGCAGGGAAATCGTCGCAGACCACTATACCTCGGACAGCGAGTGGGGTTCAACCGAGCTCGCAGACCCCTCCAACGGTTTTCTGGAGCTCGGCAATTCAATTTCTGAAGGAGAAACGATGTCGAATGACTTTTGGATGCCACAGGTTACCCAGGATGGCCAGGCGAGTCACCTCGTTCTTGCCTCCAACCTTCACAGGGGTGATTGACTGGTTATGTATGAAGATCTACTACGTCAACACGCAAACAGGCCAGCACTCTCGCGACTTGCCTCTCGACGACGACACTACCGACGGGGATCTAGCTGGTTTGACCGTTTCACAAGCCAGTGCTCGCGCTGGATCACGCGCCGGATTGGGTTTTGGGATGCTAGCGGAGACTACCTTAGCAGGCTTTGGCGTCCCTAAGCGGTCGGGCACGCCGGAGCCTTGGATCAGACGACTCGCCGATGACGGCAGGTCATATTTCTACTTCAACAAAGCGACGAACCAAGTGAGCTGGACGCTGCCGGAGACTGAGGTTTCAGTCAGAAAGGGTCGCGCTCGCGCCCTGACTAGTTCCTCTACGACCTCCTCGGAATTCTACAGTCATGACGAAACAGATCAGGTCACCCGTTCTCGGTCGGACTCTACCGCACGTCAAGACCGCGGAATGCGCGACCGGCATCAAAGTCCCCCTGAACACATCAGTGATTCGGATGATTCCGCCGTCTACTCATCGGATCCCGATATCTCCCCTTCCACTAGCAGAAGTTCCCAGAATGGTCTGCGGGATGATCTAGCTCCGGCTGTCCAAAGAAATCCCGCCCTAGAGCTCACCGCTGCAGAGAGGATCGCTCAGTCTCTGCAACAATCTCTTGCACCTTCTCCCCCCGACTTAGTTTCCGACCTATCACACATTGCTCGGGACGCTATTGCAACTGTCGTCAAGAATAATCAGTCGCTTGCAAGGGCCTCTCGTCGGTCAGACCATGCACGAGCTCTTGACAACCTTATCAGATTCGTTGTGGTTGCTGTGCGGAACCTTCTCTATATTTCGGCACCTCCCTCCGGACATATACCCAGCCAGCTCATGCCGCGGGACGCCCGGGACCGACGTGAGACAACCGCAGCTCAAACACTCCTTAAACCCGCTCAGCGCAAGGTTACGGCAACATTATCCAAACTAGTCCTCTCAGCACGTGCCATGGAATATGATTCAGGTCCCGCCGCACAGGAAACCGCCTCTCGCATCGAAAGTGATGCAGAGGAGCTTGACAGAGCTATCATGGCCTTCGTCATAGAAGTCCAGAGATATCATAACGAGCAACAACAAGCAACGGTTGGCGCCAAACGGGTGCAAGGTTGCTTTGCCGTAACTCACGTTGGACTCGGACTCGTTGGAGCTGGTCATGCTGGAACTTGGAAAGGATTTGGCTGGGTTCCTATGGACGACCCCGAAGAATGCCCGCAAACTGTCCTCAGTACAGAAGCGTATTCGGAATTCAAGACATGCATGGTGTCTGTGCAAGCCAAGTTTGGGGGCCTGCACACCGCTTTGAGAAACCGAATTGCTGGATCCGGTGAGTACAGCCTAGCATGATAAACTTTCTTAATACTTAGGAAATGGGACAGAGCAACGTGTATGGTTGGCCAGCAGAGAGGTTTTGGCTGGGCTTTTAACATTGCTGTTCTTCGTGTCCAATCTTCATATCGCCCGTCACGTCGACATCGACGGCTTTTACACGGAATCTGCCGCCGAAGACAATGGAGCACACTACACCCAGACGGTGGATAAAGCACGACTACTCAGTCGTACACTAGAGTCGGCTATGCAGGCCCTCTACGACGACGCCTCGATTATGCTTTTATCCACCCAACATGTCCGCCAGCCCTCAGGCAAGGTGACCACCCAGGATAGGGACGATCTTTACGACTACTTGGATGCCATCGCTGCATCAATCAAGTCGAATCTCCAGTTCCTTCTACAAACACTGGACGCACTGTTATCTGTTGGCCATGACCAAGCGGACATAGCTGAAGGAGATTACAGAGGCGCAATTGAGTGGCGGGTATCGCGGTTGAGCATCATGGATAGCCATTACGATGCGCGACCCATGTCGGTTCTTGACCCTGCCGACCCGGAGAGCGAAGATATCGTTGATATTGAGGTGGCGTTTGGCGCTCCAGGAAGCAAGATAGGGTCAGTCCAACCCGACCGCGCTCCAACGTTCCGCAGCCAATCTCAAATGTCTGACAACACAATTACCCTCGATGATCTCGCCAAGCCGGATTCTACGCGGAGCGCCTCATCAAGTGACTATACTCTGTCGGTACATACGTTGGTTCCATCAGACCGGAATAAGGAAGGAACATCCATGAACGATGCGGCGTCATTCAACGACGATGAATGTGAGTTCCTTCGTTGTCCTGTTCTCACTTGTAATAACAAGTTGTCACAGCGACGTTGACCCGGGCTGCTACCAACGCACAAAAGATAAAGAAGATCTTTGGGGACGACGCTCCGGAACATATCATTAGTACAAAACCATGGTACTTGCGGCCGGACTACACCAAGACGGACATGGTCATCGATGTAGATGGGAGCGTTCGCGCTGGGACAGTCCCTGCCTTGGTAGAACGTCTCACATCACATGAAACTGGCGGTACGTACCTCATGGCGATGTGAGAGACTTCCCAATGACCCTTTGATCATAGACCCAACCTTCATCAAGACATTCCTGATGACGTACAAGTCATTCACAACTCTAGACGAACTGTTCGATCTTCTTGTCCGACGGTTTCTTATCCAACCACCCAATGGCCTGAATACTGCCGAGCTGGAAGAATGGAAGAAATTGAAGCAGCACATCATCCAGATGAGGTTCGCTCCGCACTCTACTGTCTGATCTTGTCTTTACGAATCCTTCATAGGGTGCTCAATACGCTCAAAGCCATGGTAGCCGACGATGATTTCCTCGAGAAGGAAGACATGTACATTCTCGATCGGATGAAGGAGTTTTTACTGCAAGAAGCTGTCAGCAAGATCGCAATATCCAAGCAACTTGTGATTTTGATTGACCGTGCCGTAAGTGATACGAGACTACTAGGACCCACCGATTTTCATGACATTCATTAGCGCGCGGGAGAACTCAAGAAGACAATCACGCCGAATCTGGTGTCTCCTCCCACATCCATTTTGCCCAAGACAAACAAACGAGTCAAACTCCTCGACGTGGACTCTCTGGAAATGGCACGTCAATTGACGATTCTAGAAAGTCAATTGTATCAAAAGATCCGCCCGATGGAATGTCTTTCAAGATCACGGGAACAAAAGACTGAATACAATGACAATATCGCTCGAGTTATTCAAACCAGCAACCGGGTATGTCCATACCTTCTTGGCGTAGAAATACGTGAACTTATGTCACACAAGATTGCCAACTGGGTTGCTGACTCAGTACTCGTACATGAAGACTCAAGGAAACGAGCGACTGTTCTCAAACAATTTATATCCGTTGCTGACGTAAGTCATTTCCATGGTCACGAAAGGTCGCCACTGACCCCGTTGCATAGCGTTGTCGATCTTTGCATAACTATTCTAGTATGGTTGCTATCGTATCTGGACTAAATTCACCTCCCATTCGCCGGTTGAAACGTTCTTGGGAACAAGTCAGTTCGCGACATATGACACAACTAAGCGCCTGCGAGATGACGATCGACTCGGGAAAGAACTTCACCAACTATCGTTCGACGCTCGCGAGGATTGCCCCTCCATGCGTACCCTTCATCGGTTAGCAACACCGTCCGGTGTGCTGATATTGAATGCTGACCATGGACTGCATCCCAGGTGTTTTCCTGACTACCCTGACGTTCATTCAAGATGGTTCCAAAGATACCCTACCAGGTAATCTGGTTAATTTCCGCAAGCGCCAAAAGGCGTCCGAAGTCATTCAAGATATCCAACGTTGGCAAACGCTCCCACATCACTTCCACCCGCTATCGGCCGTGCAGATTTACATTGAAGAGTCGCTCGGCAAGTTTAGCGACCAAGTCGACGTTGGCGACAAATTCTGGAATATGAGCTTGGAGCGGGAACCACGTGAGAGGGAAGATGAAAAGATGGCACGCTTGCTGCAAGAGAGCGGATTTTTGTAGATCTGGATATAACTGATGGTGGCGCATCTGGTATGGCTGTTCGTCATTTGCGCCTGTCCTGTGTACAGTGTTCTATGTTCGCTGGGATTGCTTACTACCCCAGTCATTTTTCATTCTTTCCGACATCAATGCAGTTAAATTTACCTTTGACAAGATTGGACTGTTGATTTGCTGAGAGCTGCTCGCAGTGGAGAGTTGTGTCATATATGCCATATCAACACTCGGGGTAGAATCCATCAAACGAGCACCGAAGACCCTACGGCGCCACTGACAGGGCGGTATGCACCCTTGCCCCCATCGACTGGCCCCGCGCAGACGTCGAGCGTCCCGGAACACCCCACCATTCTTCAGCGCGCATCACATCCTTTCGGTCCGATCCAGCGATGCATGTTGTCTACACTGAGTCATGGCAACAGTTGCTCTGACTCCTGAACGATAAATACTAAGCAATAAGTTTCCAAGGACGAAGGTGCATCCGCACTCGTGGAGTACGACTCGGACTAAGTGGAGGCATCTGTTAAAAGTTCCGAGTGGCAGGCGCAAAAGCTTCCTCATAACCGCGTGTTTATTGAGAGATGTCCATAACGGACGGCATACATCACAAGGACCAATATCATGCACGACCAGTTGCTATGATACCACCGATCAAAAAGGGCGCCAAAGAAAGAAAGAAAGAAAAAGGGGTAAAGCCACGATGAGATCGACCACTAGTGACGGCTCGAAGGCCCAGCAATGTCGCTGAAACGACGGAATATGCCCTTACCCCTTACCGACTGGGACGGTGCAGGCGTCGGGTCCTCTGGGACATCATCCCCACCATCGTTCATCGACTGATAATTAGCAGCGGACTCGGAGGAACCTGGAGAAGCGTCAGCAAAACCGCCGTCGAGATGATAGTCCAGAGGATATTAGACGCACCAAGTAGCACGTCTTGGTTCCTGAAGCCCAGGCAGCGCCGCACGAGCCCCGCGAGGGCGTCGTACACCACCAAGGCGTTGATCACCAAGAGCAAGATTATCACTTGGACGGCGAGGAGCACGAAATGGGTGACCGCCCGGAGGGCGACGAATGCAAGGACGGCAACACCGGGTATGAGTAAAATCGCGATAATGAAGATGTATATGACCAAGAGTGGATCCGTAGTGGCTGGAGTAATAGAGCAGCCGGACCCGACGAGTCATCAGAGACGTCTGCGAGATGGGACAAAGGGAAGACGCACCAATGAACTCCTTCAAGCTGTCAAAAAATCCTGCGAGTGCGCTCCGGAATGCCTCGAACGGAGGCCACGTCCATAAAACCCAGCACACATGGGAGATGTGGGACCCAATGGCAATGCAAATGCCACAAATGAAGGTCCAAATGGCGTGAAAGAACTCGAAAGGCTTGTCAGACAATGTTGGCAAATAAACATTGTCAATGGGTTTGGGAGCCATCAGGAGCAGGAAGACGATAGGTGGGGTGTGCGAAGGGGATGCTTTAAAGTACCACGTTGGTCCGACGTTCGTAGTGCCTCGTGCTGCTGTGCGTCCAAGGGTTGGTCGATCATAGTGTGCATAGGGAGCCGCAACGTTTTCGCCAGCCCATTTTAATGTTCCTAATGATGGTGTGAATAGGAAGCTCGCCAAGTAGAAATCACCAAGAGACGCTCCAACAGTTTAACGACCAAGTACGACATCGACAACCGGTTGTAGCCCATCTGGGTTTGGAGAGGAGGCCCGTGACAGCAAAGACAGTAAAATGGCACGATTTAATTGCTGCGAGAGAGCGATGCAGATGGGTGGCGAAATGGCGATTTAGGCCTTACAACAGCTATATTGTCGCCTGCGCTGTGCTTTGTATGTACGGTGACGTCCACACTGGCATGAGGCTGCTTACTGCCTTACTCGTGTCATTGCTTCAAAGGTGAGCACGCAGAAGATCAAACACGAAACATACATATGCGCGCGCAGTGCATCATCTCGGTCCCGGTCTGGAATATGGTAGTTCTTTTGGGAGCCGGTCTGGAAGGTGCCGGCAAACAACGTCTGAGCGATCTGAGCACCGAGAGCACGAAAAAAGGAGTCAAGTAAAGGTTCCAGTCGCTCCGGTGGCAGCTCCACGCTGATCAAGGGACGGAACCTCGACTCCGCGTGATGCGGAACTTCAGTCCTGAACTCAAAACTGCAAGGTTCGCTGAAGATGCTCATAGCGGAGAGTATACATCAAGGGTAGTATCATAG
>JBBPOD010000461.1:0-18682 GCA_038091255.1 Tylopilus intermedius | reverse complement strand
AACCAGGCGAATCCCACTACTTCTCAGATACCGCTCATAGTGGGCATCGTCCAGTTCTTCATCTCCGTGGTCGCTGCCATCGCTTTCGGTTTATTCCCCTCTGGACGCATGTTTGGCGACCGTGTCGCAGGCAAGTCGCGCAAGTACATGGCATCGCAGACATTCACTGCTTCATACCCTGAGCTTCCTCGTTCTGCCCGTACTGCCAGCATCATGCTTTGGCTCCTCGTCTTTGGGTGCAAGTTCGCCGAGTCTTATTTCTTTCTCACGAGCTCCTTCAGTTCTCCCATTGCTGTCATGGCGCAGACAACCGTGCAGGGTTGCAACGACAAGTACTTTGGGACAGCGTTGTGCTCTCACCAGGTGGCCTTCACGCTCGCGATCATGTACGTCATGGACCTCATCTTGTTCTTCCTCGACACCTATCTCTGGTACATCATTTGGCTCGTCGTCTTCTCCGTCGGCCGCTCTTTCTCGCTTGGGCTTTCTATTTGGACGCCGTGGAAGGACGTCTACACGCGCATACCCAAGCGAATCTATGCCAAGCTGCTTGCTACCGGCGAGATGGAAACCAAGTACAAACCCAAAGTTTTGGTCTCACAGATATGGAATGCGATCATCATCTCCATGTATCGTGAACATCTCTTGTCGATCGACCACGTCCAACGACTGCTCTATCACCAAGTCGACGGTCCAGACGGTCGGAGGACGCTGCGTGCCCCGCCATTTTTCACCAACCAGAAGAGCTCGCACTACAAGGACACCTATTTCCCGGCTGATGGCGAAGCTGAGCGACGCATCTCGTTCCTTGCATCGTCCCTCACTACTGCGTTCCCGGAGGCTCTCCCCGTCGATGCCATGCCCACTTTCACTGTTCTTGTCCCCCACTACTCGGAAAAGATCTTACTCAGTCTTCGGGAAATCATCCGTGAGGAGGACCAGAGTACGCGCGTCACTCTCCTCGAGTACTTGAAGCAACTGCATCCCGTGGAATGGGACAACTTTGTCAAGGACACCAAGATCCTCGCCGAGGAAACGGATCAATCGGACGGCGCGACCATAAATGAAAAGGCCAAGGCGGACGATCTACCTTTCTACTGCATTGGGTTCAAGACATCCTCTCCAGAGTATACCCTCCGCACCCGTATCTGGGCTTCGCTTCGTGCTCAGACTCTCTATCGTACCGTGTCGGGCATGATGAATTATTCCAAGGCTATCAAGCTTCTCTACCGTGTGGAAAATCCCGACCATGTATCCATGTTTGGCGGGAACACAGAGAAATTGGAACGGGAGTTGGAAAGGATGTCGCGCCGCAAGTTCAAGTTTATAGTCTCGATGCAGCGATACTCCAAGTTCAACAAGGAGGAGCATGAGAATGCCGAGTTCTTGTTACGTGCATACCCTGACTTGCAGATCGCCTTCCTCGACGAGGAGGCTGGGCCCAAAGGCAGCGATCCCCGTTTGTTCTCGGTCTTGATTGATGGTCATTCGGAGATCGACGAGAAAACCGGCAAGCGCAAACCCAAGTTCCGCATCGAGCTACCAGGTAACCCCATCCTTGGTGACGGAAAGTCAGACAATCAGAATCACGCCATCGTCTTTTACCGTGGTGAATATCTCCAGCTCATCGATGCCAACCAAGACAACTACTTGGAGGAGTGTCTCAAGATCCGCAATGTCCTTGGAGAGTTCGAAGAATACTCAGTCTCTGGCCAGAGCCCGTATGCACAATGGGGTCACAAGGAATTCAAGAAGGCACCGGTTGCCATCATCGGTACGCGGGAGTACATCTTCTCCGAGAACATTGGTGTCTTGGGCGACATTGCGGCAGGAAAAGAACAGACCTTTGGTACCATGACCGCCCGTGCTTTGGCATGGATCGGAGGTAAACTTCACTACGGCCATCCCGACTTCCTGAACGCGATCTTTATGACGACGCGAGGTGGAGTCTCAAAGGCACAAAAGGGACTTCACCTCAACGAAGATATTTTCGCCGGTATGAATGCCTTTGGACGTGGCGGACGAATCAAGCATTCGGAGTACTACCAGTGTGGCAAGGGTCGCGATCTCGGGTTTGGAACTATCCTCAATTTCCAGACAAAGATTGGCACAGGTATGGGTGAACAGATGCTCAGTCGCGAGTACTATTACCTTGGGACGCAACTCCCCATCGATCGTTTCCTCACCTTCTACTACGGTCATCCTGGTTTCCATATCAACAACATTCTGGTCATCTATTCTATCCAGGTGTTCATGGTTACGTGTGAGTTATCCAAGTGATCTGTCTAGGGCTCTCTTGTTCACGCCACGCAGTGCTGTACATTGGGACTCTGAACAAGGAGTTGGCGATCTGCCAGGTCGACTCGCAAGGCATCCCGCTAGGCGGGCAGCAAGGAACGGGGTGTTACAATTTGGTTCCTGTCTTTGAATGGATCAAGCGGTGCATCATTTCCATCTTCTTGGTGTTCTTTATCGCTTTCTTGCCGTTGTTCCTCCAAGGTATGACTGATGTGTACGCTTTTCATGATCATGTCTAATGCTTCGACAGAGCTTGTGGAGCGTGGGACTGGCAAGGCTCTGCTGCGCCTAGGAAAACACTTTTTGTCGCTCTCCCCGATCTTCGAAGTGTTTTCTACCCAGGTTTACTCTCAGGCTATCCTCAGCAACTTGACATACGGTGGCGCACGGTACATTGCCACAGGTCGTGGGTTCGCAACGACGCGCATTTCATTCTGCATCCTGTACTCGCGATTCGCGGGGCCGAGCATTTACATGGGCATGAGGAATCTGCTTCTACTTCTCTATGCCTCGCTCGCTATCTGGATACCACACCTCGTATACTTCTGGTTCTCGGTCCTCTCGCTCTGTATCGCCCCGTTCCTTTTCAACCCGCATCAGTTCTCCTTTTCCGACTTTATCATCGATTATCGCGAATATCTGCGGTGGATGTCTCGGGGGAATTCGAGGACGAAGGCGAGCAGTTGGTACGGATACTGCCGACTCTCCAGGACGATGATTACCGGCTACAAGAAGAAGAAACTCGGTCATCCGTCAGAAAAGCTCTCTGGTGACGTCCCGCGTGCAACATGGCAAGCCGTCGTCTTCGCCGAGATCGTCTGGCCAATCTGTCTGGCGGCCATCTTCGTCGTTGCTTACATGTTTGTCAAGTCTTTCCCGAGCACCAACGGACTACCCAACCCCAGTCCTCTCGTCCGCATTGCAGTGGTTGCAATCGGCCCTGTGGTTTGGAATGCTGCCGTCCTTCTTGCTCTCTTCTTTGTCTCACTCGTTCTGGGGCCCATGTTCGAGAGGTGGACCAGGTTTGCATCCGTCATGGCTGGGCTCGCTCACTTCCTTGCGCTTGTTGGCATTATTGCGTTCTTCGAGTTCTTCGTATGTGACCCCCTGTCTGTTCGTTGCTATCTCTCACACTTTGCATTAGTGGTTCCTCGAACTTTGGGATGCGTCGCACGCGGTTCTCGGTGTCATTGCGATTGTCGCCATCCAACGTGCGATCCAGAAGATCCTCATCTCGGTTTTCCTTTCCCGTGAGTTCAAGCACGACGAAACGAACCGCGCTTGGTGGTCGGGTAAATGGTATGGCCGCGGGTTGGGTAACTCTGCCATATCACAACCTGCTCGCGAATTCATCGTCAAGATCGTGGAGATGTCTTTATGGAGCTCCGACTTTTTACTTGGCCACATCCTCCTGGTCATTTTGACCGTGCCGATCCTTATTCCGTTCGTTGACAAGCTGCACTCGACGATGCTCTGTAGGTGGATGCCACTGCGAGCCCGATGCTTTCTAACGCCGTTTTGACAGTTTGGTTGAGACCCTCGAAGCAGATTCGTGCACCTCTGTACTCTACGAAGCAGAAGAGGCAGCGCCGTTGGATCGTGAGTGGCATGACGTGAATTGAATGATGCATCGCTGATCGCTGTGTCCTATAACAGATCGTCAAGTACACTTTCGTTTACATTATCATCGTGGGCGGCCTCGCATCGATGATCATCTTGCGTGAGTGTCATATCCTGCAACGTGGCAATCGGTCACTCATGCGAATATCGCGTATAGCCGCGCTGTTCCGGGACCACATCAAGCTTCATTGCACCTTGTGTCAGAACATCTAATGATCCGCGCCACGCATTTTTTACAACCATGGACGCTTCGCACAGTCTGTGCTGCCATCTTTTCATTCGGATCTGCCGGCATTCAGAACCATTTACTTGACACGTATATCCCCCCATTAGACTTTGCTTGGTGTACTATAGCGGATGTCTTTTTGTTTCCCAAGTCATAGTGAGCTACGAGCACCCTCGCCTTGTAAAGGAGACGCCTAATAGGAATGCCCGCTCGTTGCACATTACACTTGCCGAATAGACCTAATACTATGGTAATCTCCCTGGTGTATCCGTCATAAGTATGCGAGCAAGCATATCACGGTGCCTCGCTAACGAGGGCCATTACCACAGTAACACTAGGAATCGACGTCAGTAGTACTCTGGATGCAAGCGTCTTGGTCTTACTCGTCGACTTTCTGCAAGCAACCATGCCCGGTCAGCACAAGACCAGAGCAAACGAAAATATCACGTACCCCACCACGATACGAGATG
This sequence comes from Tylopilus intermedius, assembly GCA_038091255.1. NCBI lineage: Eukaryota > Fungi > Basidiomycota > Agaricomycetes > Boletales > Boletaceae > Tylopilus > Tylopilus intermedius. The sequence continues at coordinate 14,068 of JBBPOD010000461.1, read as the reverse complement.
CTCTCCCGCGCGGCCTCCCCTGTAGAGCAACACGTTACATCAGGTCGAGTAAAGCCACGACACTCGGAGCGGCCTACGTTCAAACGGGCTCACTCTCTTCCGATCCCGCATACACGCCTGGGCATACTGCACGATGCGGTCCGCCATGGACTGCACTTGTTCGTCCTCGGGCCCGCCCGCCCGCGCGATGAGTGAGCATATCGCGACGAGCTCTGCCGGGTACACGTTGTCGGACAGACCGTCCGTCTGGGGGCAGGATCACATGAGCGCCGGCTCGGGACCCGTGTGGGCACGAAAAGGGACCTACGTATGCGATGACGATGTCGCCGTGGCGAAGTGTCGTTTCGTGTTGCGCGGCTGCACTCGGGAGGTCCATGTAGTATTTGTTGACCTCGACGCCTTGGGGGTACTTTGTGAGTTGCCTTGTGGTGCGCGTCAGTTCAGGGCGATGCGCGGACAGAGAGGATCGAGCGACGCACAGTGGACAGTTGAAATAGTGGGTTTGAACTGGCTCTCTGTACACGACAGAAGAGGATCGTAGGATCAAGAAGCCGCTGTCACCTAAACTGAAGGTAGCACTGAGCGGTCTGCATGCGTGTGTTGGAACGCGACGGCTCACTTTGCTGAGCGGAGGACGCCCGAGGAGGCATTCAGAGTCAGCAAGCACGCTGTACTAGATCCTATGAAGACACTACATCAGCCCCGCCACCGGGCAAAAAGTGTCCATGTACCGGCTTCCACGAGTTTTTCTCGGAGGACGCGGCTGTAAGCCAAGTCAAGGCACTCGTAGGGCGTCATCTCCCATCCTCGGGCGTCCTCGTGGTGGTCGTGGTCCTGCGTGGGGTCGATTTCCGGCTCTCCTGCCCATGCATCGCGCGAGTAGCCGTGCGCGTAATGCATCAAGGCTTGTGCAAACAACGACGGGTCCACGCCTGAATCAACCCATCCTCCGACGCCGTCGGCGACACCGAACGCGAGGCCCTGCAGATGGCGACGCTGAGGTGAGCGAGGGGAGGGGAACGTCAAGCAGGCTTACCTACCGAGCCATGGCGCATCTATGCACGAGGGTGAGGGTGAGTGAGGTGGGAGAGCGGACACTAGGGAAACGCGCCTCGGTATAATAAAAGAAGTCCTCCCCCGCGTCCCTGGGAAGGGCACGCTTCGGATGGGTCAGCATGGCGTCCCTCCATGTCCCGAGCGGCGAGTCTGCGGCGAACGCGGTATGAAAGCGTGTCAACTTTGGATCTGGAGGCTTTGGGGCCCAGCTGGCGCCGATGTGAAAGTGGAATGGACGTGCGACGGTGGAGTTGAATCTGCGGAGAGATAAAGAGCACGAACGTACGAGACGAGAACGTGCAAGCGAGCGAGACATTCGGAGCCCCGGCAAACTTGGACGAGGAGAAACTTGGTCGTCCAAAGCACGTGGCCTCGACGCGCGATGGTCGGTCCGTTCCGGGCCGGGAGGACATGCCCCCTGCACGAACCGTTATTGTTGGCCGAACGATTAATTTCACCGCCATACACCCGATCGTGCTGTACAGTAATCCAGACAAAAACTCCAAGCACATCCTAAATAAGATGGTAAAAAGCATTCAATGTTTCTCTTGCTTTTGAATGGCGTCGCGCGCTCGCGAGTAGTTGCCCCACATAACTTTCCAGTCTGCCTCCAGCGTTCCCTCGCCCGGTAAGTTCTGATCGGAAGTAGCCCCAGCCCATCCAACTGCCCGTTCATAACATGCGAGGGCACGCTCCATATCACCGCCTTGCTCGTTCAGAATGCCCATCAAGCTCCATGCCTCCGCGGCAGTACGACGTGCGTCGCGTAACAACCCCATTGCTGGCTTCCGCATGACGTGGGACCTGGCAAACGACGGAAGTACAGGGGCGCCAGGTGCAGGGGCATGAGCAACACCCGATCCCTTCGTGTCCGGCGTGCTGAACGGCAAACCAGAGAGGGACAAGGCAACACGCTCCGAAGATTCAGCAGCTCTCGTCAGATAATCAAGGGATGACTGCCGGGGTGACCGGAGTGCATAGAGTACTTCAGCGAGATGGATGGAAATCAGGGAAGAACGGTGGAGAAGATAGAGCGAGTGCAACGTCTGAGGTGGCGAAGTAGCGTAGGTGTTCGGAGGAGAGGGGATACTACGCAACAGGGCAAGGGCGGTCTCTTGCACTTGCTGGGCCCGCTTCAATTGGCCAGACGTAGAATAGTAGGCGGATAATGAAACCAGTGTGGAGGTAAGTGTCCGCTGTGCCACGGGTGATGCAGGCACGAATTCAGATATATTGGGGACGAAAGAGCCTTCATGCTGCTGGGCTCCTTGTGATAGGCTGAGCGATCGCGTCCACCAAGACAGTGCGTCGCCGGTGTCTCCGAGTCTCAAATTAAGATCCCCGAGTTTCGAAGCGATGCGAGCTGCGTCTGTTCCTCTCCCCGGGAGGCAGGCCCAGACCCGTTCGTACTTGGAACGAGCCTCAAATAAAGCATCCCTAGTTCCAATGCGCTCCAGTACGGCAGCATGGCGAAGGAGGAGTTCATTGAAAGTTTGCGGACGCAATTTCGCAGACGCGATCTTGGTCTCCGCGATTTTGATGGTCATGTCCAGGTACTTCTGAGCGAAATCCAAGCGAGCCTCGATGGCACTGAGACCATTCACGCCCCCAACGTCCGAGAATGTGGTTGAACCTACGCCCCAGTTGTCCGCCATCCACGAACCCCGTAAAAGATGTCTTGCTCTGAAACCGAGAGCAGGGTCCGTTCCACCAAGCTCACCTCCTGTCCACCTTTCAGCCTCCTGGTGCCATTCCCACCGCCGGGTTTCGTCGTCCAGGTTTGACGTGAGTTCAATCGACTCTACCCATAAGTGAGCACCCTCGAAAATCGTCCAGCCAGTAAGCCCAAGACCCAGAACGCCGAGGAGGGAAAATTTGACGAGACGGGTGAATGTGTTGATGGCGGACCCGGCGGAGGTGACGAAGTGGTCCTGTATGAACTGTCCCCGTGGTGTCTCGTGGGACTGATGGCGGCGACAGGGTAGGACGAGAGAAGGTCGGACGGTGCGCCTCAACGATGCTCGCAGCATGACGACCATTCGTTTAATTACCGAAGAAGAGAATAGATCACGATTCTAGCGTCACGTGAAGAGTCAGCTGGTGTGGGGCTAGGTTAGGTTAGCCTGGAACCAGCCGTCAAGATACCGTACGTGTGCTTCTCAAAAGCGTCAGCTGGACGATGTGTGGCTGGCGCTTGTGACTTGTCGGCGCGATGCAATGTTTTATGTTCACCGAGTTACCATCTTGACCACCAACTTTAGCGGAGGCGATGCCGTGCCTTCAACTTGACGGTCACCTGTCACCACACATGCCAGCGGTGGGACCAACCAACTGTTCCTGTCCGCTGCGTTTCCCTTTCACCATGGTCCTCCGCCATCCGAAGCGGTGATGTCCGTTGGCTGAAACACCGTGCCGGCGTGCCCACACAGATGGAAGGTCAAGAGTTACATATACACGTGCGCCGAACGCTCAACCCGGCCTTATAAAGGACCTGGTGCCTTCTATCCTAACTCACTGCCATTCTGTCTGCTCAGATCGTCTTATGTCCCTTGTGTGCCTCGACTTCATGAAGTTCCTCTCTTTATTGCTCCTACTGAGTCCTCTGGTACTCGCTGCTGTAACACCGGTTCCCTCGAGGACGACCATCAGGAGATGGCACAATAGCTCTTTTGTCAACACAGATGGCATGTCATTCACAGTAAACGGCAGGTAAGCGATCAGGACCTCTTGCGCTCAATCGCCGACCGTGATGATTTGCAGTAACTTGAGATATATCGGTACTAACGCATATTGGTTGCCCGCCTTAAACACAAACGAGGACATCTGGTATACCCTTGGTAATATCTCTGCCCTCGGCGTCAAAGTCGTTCGGCTATGGGCGTTTAATGGCAGGTTCTTCACCTCTGGAGGAGTGCTAGATCGCTCACGTCGTTCAACCAGATGTCGACACGGTCCCTGTAAACGGCACATGGTTTCAGCTCGTTCGTAATGGGACCGTCTCCATCAACGATGGCCCAAACGGTCTTCAGAAGCTCGATACGGTCATTCAAATGGCCGAGCAGCATGGACTTTACGTTATCTTATCTCTCACGAATAATTGGTATCCGCTCCCTCTTTCGAACATCACGACAAAACCCCACAACAGTGCCTTCGTCACCCGTGATGTTACCCCCTACACAGGTAACACATTACCTCGGAATTATCTGTCAAATGACTATGGTCGGTTTTCATCCCACCCCAAGACACCGCTTCTCACAACGAAATAGGTGGCATGGATCTGTATGTTCGCCAATTCGGTCTCGAGACTCATGATCAATTCTACTCGGATCCATCCATTTTGAATGCTTTCATGAATTTCACGACTCAAATTGTTTCTCGATATGTCAATAGTCCGGCTGTTTTCAGCTGGGAACTCGCGAATGATCCGAGGTATTACGTCCAATATAGGAAGAGTTCCTGCGTCGCTGATCCATTGGATATATCAGGTGTAATTCTACCATCCCTGCAAGCCAGGGTTGCACGACGGAAACGATCACGCGGTGGCACGCTACCGTGGCGGCTCATATTCGCTCTATTGATCCTAACCACCTTATTTCTGCCGGGTTAGTGTGGTTGCTTCCAAGTTGGGTATGAATGATAATCGATACATCCACGATAGGACATCGGGCTTCATGTGCACCGACTGCCCAAAGCTATATCCCCTGCCCGCTCCTGCTCCTGCACCGTCGGCGTCTCCCGCACCTGGGAAAAGGAAGCGCAGCAAGGCTGTCCCTGTGACCACGGAACAGATACTCCGTGAGCGCGCCGAAGCCAGGCGGCGCACCCGAGAGGCTGCTAAGATTGCTGGAACTCTTAAACAGGATGGCATCCGTATCAGGGGGCGATGGGTGTCTACGAGTAAGCTTCCTGAATATCTCGAAATTCTGTCCACTCAACCGTCGTACAGCTACTAGACGACAGGAAACGCCGAATGTCGGTTCGATTTACGACGGCTCTTATGGAGTTGACAGTCAAGATATTATGAATATTCCGGACGTTGGTTTTGGCTCTTTCACGCTCTTCCCCGATCAGCAATCTTATGGCCCCAGCGATCCATACGTGGATCCCTTCACAAACACGGTGAATACGGGTATTGACTGGATTCTCAAACAAGCACAATCAGCGTCTGCGTGAGTCTGTTTGTTGCCTGTCTGCTTGAGACCTTGATCTCACAGGGAAATTCAGTGTTGGAAAACCTTCCGCGCTGACAGGCTTCGGCTTGGTGACGCAGACAAGTGCTCCAAACTTTGTGCCCTTCAACACAACTACTGCGCCGTTTGCTCCTAATGAATGTACGTAAACTCGAGGCGTCACCCCAAGATCCTGTGTGGTGACTAACATGCTGGCGTAGCATCCAACTCTTCTACATATGGTGTGACAAATCAACAGCAGACAGACGCTTACTCGACGTGGTTCAGCAGTAAGTATGTCAGCGCTGTACTGCACCTGGGGAGCTAACTTTCGCAATGTAATTAGCCGGAATCACCGCCGGTTTGGGCGGCATTGTTGAGTATCAGGTTCGCACAACCAGTCGATTGCCATGTTTACATATTGAGTTGCACTCGTGTAACAGTGGGGCCAAGCCAATTTGACGGCTCGAACCGGCACGACGATTTCACCGGGAGTCACCGGAATCTCATCGAATCCACAAACCACATCGACTTCCCCAAGCGATGATACGACGGGGATCTCACCCAATGATGGTTATGCCAAGTGCGTCCTTTGCCCGGTCGGATGTTCCGGCTACTTAGTTTGATTCGCAGCGTTGGGAATACTGGTGTCCAACAAGTTATGCAAACAGCTTCCCAGCAAATTGCATCTGACTGAGAATTCGACCAACTGGTGCGCGGCTTTTGTCTGTCGACGAGAAGAAGGATCGTACAGGAAACATGACTCGGATGATTGGACGAACTTGAACGGACTCAGATATTCGAAATCAGAATCTTTGCCATACTATGTAGATATATTCTTTGAGACTGTTTTCTTGGTGATAAATGCCAGTGGACAAACTCGTACTAGCTTCACGAGCATCATGTACCTCCGCAATGATCACGTGGCTTTCCCGGAAAAGGCCCGCGCGCACAAGCCAGATTCAGTCGCCCCCACGTTTCTCCTCCGTCCACTTGGTGCATTAGAATATGAAGTTCTTTATTGACAATCTACCGGTACGTGTCGCGTCATGCTTGTTTTGAGTCAAGGAAAACTCATCTGCCCTCCCTCTAGATCATCTTCCCTTACGACCGAATTTATCCTGGTGGGTTTGCCCTACAGTTCGGCGGACCCGGGCTAACCACTTTCTCAGAACAATATGCATATATGTGTGACCTCAAACGAACACTTGATGCCACGGTGCGCTTCCAGACACACCGCAAAGTGCCAGATTCCATGATTGGCCATTCAGGGGCACTGTGTCCTAGAAATGCCTTCTGGGACAGGTAAAACCGTCTCGCTCCTATCCTTGATCGTATCGTATCAGCAGGTACTTGAATTCCTTGTGCTGTCACGTCGCACTGATTCGTTATCTCCTCCGCGCAGTTCCATCCAACGAAACGCAAACTTATATACTGCTCACGTACAGTGCCCGAAATCGAAAAAGCACTCTCCGAGTTGAAACGACTCATGAAGTACCGAATATCGTGCGCTGAAACACCCGAACAGAGGGAAAAGGAAGAGAACTTTATGGGCCTCGGCTTGACGAGTCGGAAAAACCTGTGCATACATCCAGAGGTGCGTAAGGGACACGGGTATGCCCGGGTTTCGTATCATTCCATTCTTGTAACCGCGGATTCTTCATCTAGGTTTCCAAGGAGAAGAAGGGAAAAGTTGTTGATGCACGGTGTCGTGATCTAACCAACACTGCGGTTTGCGAGAAAGGCCGTGCGAACCCTGGATCAGTGGAGCTTTGTGATTGGCACGAGGTACTTGTCCTTGACTCTCGAAGTAAATACGCAAGATGCGACGACATGACAGAACCTGGGGAAACACGAACCTGGAACTCTGATATCGCCCGGAATATGGACGCTTGCGGACGTACTCCAACACGGTCGAGAAAATGGTACATGTCCCTACTTTACCGTGCGAAGAATGGTAGGTCTTGCCGTGCTTGAAAGGTTGGATATTCACTGTTATTTGGGCCAGATGCCGTTTGTCGATGTGATCATATATTCCTTCCACTATTTGATCGACCCCAAGGTTGCAGATCAAGTGTCAAAAGAGCTGTCCAAAGATGCCATTGTTGTGTTTGATGAAGCCCATAACATTGGTAGGTTGAGGCATTGATGACTCTTTTCGCTTGATGGTTCAACTCCACACCAGATAATGTGTGTATAGAATCACTCAGCATTGACCTTACGCGACCTATGCTCGATTCGGCTGTACGGAGTGTCACTAAACTCGGTGAGAAAATTGACGAGTAGGTCGTGCGTCTGCTAGTGTTCGGGCTACTGACAAATCCTGCAAGGATCAAAAAAACCGACGCTGCTAAGCTTCAGGATGAGTATGCAAAATTGGTTGAAGGTCTACAAGAAGCGACGGCGGACTCTGTTCCCGAAGATGCTTTCATGGCGAACCCTGGTAATATAGAACCTAGCATTTCCCCCTGGACGCCAACAACTAACAGGTATCCAGCTCTTCCTGATGATCTACTCAAAGAGGCGATACCTGGGAACATCAGAAAAGCCGAACATTTTGTCGCGTTTCTCAAGCGTTTTGTTGAATACCTCAAAGTTTGCACACTGTCATTGCGCGTGGGGTCGCTCTGACGACTTAATAGACCCGCATGCGCGTCCTTCATGTCGTCGCGGAGACGCCACTTTCGTTCCTGCAACATCTGAAAGATATCACCTATATCGAGAGGCGACCATTACGGTGAATGATATGCAACTAGATGACCCCCACAACCAATTCTTCATATTAGATTTTGTGCTGAACGACTGCAGTCTTTAATTCGTACGTTAGAACTTAACCGGCTGGACGAGCATTCCGCACTGCAGAAAGTTGCATCTTTTGCAACTCTTGTGGCAACGTACGAGAAAGGTGAGTTTACCTCTCAGCAATGCACTGCGCCACCACTAAATCGTCAGGCTTCTTACTTATTCTTGAACCGTTCGAGACTGATAATGCAACGGTGCCGAATCCCGTCTTCCACTTCACGTCAGTGTTCCGGTCAGTAGTTCTTTCCACTTTCTGAATTCGGAACAGGTGCCTTGATCCATCCTTGGCAATCAAGCCAGTTTTTGAGCACTTCAGCAGTGTTGTGATCACTTCTGGGACAATTTCGCCGTTGGACATGTATCCTAAAATGTTGCAGTTTACGCCGGTTGTCCAAGAGACATATCCAATGACACTCACGCGCAACGCTTTCTTGCCGTTGGTAAGTGGTCTGTCGTATTGAGCCATTGACGACTTCATAACTAGTGGGAAGGTCATCACCCGTGGAAGTGACCAAGTCGCTATCAGCTCGCGCTTCGAGGTCCGGAATGATCCAGCTGTCGTCAGAAATTTTGGGAGTATCCTCATTGAATACAGCAAGATCGTCCCAGACGGTATCGTTGCTTTCTTCCCCAGTTATCTTTACATGGAGTCCATCGTGGCGGCATGGAATGACATGGTATGTTGGCTGGGTACCTATCCCCACGTCTTGACCGTACATTCTCCAGGGTATCTTGAACGAGGTGTGGAAGAACAAGCTAATTTTCGTTGAAACGCCGGATGCCAATGAAACTAGCATAGCACTCGAGAATTACAGACGGGTAAGACGTGATGAAACTGTTTTGTGTGGAAAGATTCGCAAGTTGATTCCAGGCATGCGATAACGGACGGGGCGCGGTGCTGTTGTCCGTTGCGCGAGGCAAGGTATCGGAAGGGATCGATTTTGATCACAATTATGGACGTGCTGTGATCATGTTTGGGTGAGTGTTCGTTGCTGTGTTTGCTATGCGTGTGACTGGATTGATGCCCAGAGTTCCATATCAATACACGGAGAGCCGAATCCTGAAAGCGCGTCTTGAATACCTACGAGATGCTTATCGGATAAGAGAATCAGAATTCCTTGGGTTCGACGCGATGCGGAATGCTGCGCAGTGCGTCGGGCGCGTGCTTCGTGGCAAGACGGATTGGGGTTTAATGGTTTTCGCCGACAAGGTGAGATGTGGCGTGACACGATATTTTCGGTATCCGCCTTGCTAAATCCCACGGAGCGGTTTGCACGGGCAGATAAGCGCGCAAAATTGCCTCGGTGGATCAACCAATACATCACCGAGGTCGCTTCAAATCTGTCCACAGATATGGCTGTGACACTGTCCAAGTTGTTCATGCGGACTATTTCGCAGAACCCGAATGAAAACCAGACGGGCGTTTCTCTCTGGACGCTCGAGGACATTGAAAAGGCACAGGCAAAACAGAGGGAGCAGACTTTGTTGCAGGAGCAACAAACCAATCAACGGGGAGCCGATGACATGGACGAGGACGAGTATGGAGATGGCGGGATAGATGACGCGATGGTGATGGACCTTGACTTGACGTAGATCGTTGGCCCACGAGGATGACATCAAAGTAACCCATTGTTTCCACGTTTAATGATAGATATATGATACATTGTGGCGGTAGACGTTGCGTTGGGGCTCATATGTACAAATTAGAGAGGGAAATCTGATGAACAACACAGCGCATATGGACGTAGGGGAGATAGCAATGGATGCACGTCAAACTCAAAGAAAGGGGTCGTCATTGCGGACATTTTGGACATTTTGTAGGGACCTGGAAGGTGTGGTGGAGATCAGGGGGGACGCTAAATTGAGCAACGGGGAAGAACCGACATGGTGTGTGATGAGGCGCTCTGGTTGCCTGATCATAATCAGAGCCCAATAAAAAAAGATTTTTTGATCGAAAAAAGGCATGAGCGTACTCGTAATAACGACGGCAGGTACAAGGTTTAGCGGGGGAATGGCAATTGCGGGGGTGGTTGGCACTGAGGGAGCACCCCGTGGCACTATGGCAGTCGACAAAGGTGTCGCCGAGGAAGGCGTTGTGTCCACATCCCATGTGTTTAACAAACTTGAGCTGTCGATGACACATGCCTATTATAATATCACATATATTATTTGTTGCATGTGTGGGTGCGGGAGAAATTTCACTTGCCTCTTCGTCGGCGGAGGTAGGAGGAATCACCAGAACCTCCGATCGGCACCGCTTTTTATGATTTGGGAAAAGCTTACTTTCCATATATGGAATCGGCATCTAGTTTATGGCCGAAACCTTAAAACAGGACACCAACTCGTTGGGGAAGGGCGAGCCTCAAAGCTTGACCTTGACCAGGCCATCATTTAAATTGAGCGGGGGTTATAATCGTTTTCATGCAAGGAGAGCCGCACGGAGCTACTACACTTGATCTGATCTAGTGGCCATTTTTTGGACCACCCACGCATCCCAATCTGATCGTCAGGTCAGCCGCTTCCTGCGCCACTGCTACCCAAGTTTTACTCAATAAGTAATGTAAGATGTGAATCTATACCTCTATGGTTCGAGACTACCGTGCATACTCGCTGGGAATCGTTTCCTCGGACAGCTTGTCTTGCAAACCACGTATGGGTTCGCCTTCGATCACCTTTCTCACTTCATCCACAGTCAGCGTCTCGTGTTCCACCAGGGCACGTGCGAGCTGCCAAGTTTCCATCAGAACACGTCACGTTGGGATGCAGAGATTCACATACCCGATGCAGTTCCTCTTTCTTGTCCTCCAAAAGCTTCGCCACCCGGCGCTCGCCTTGTTGCAGTAAACTAGAACAGATTGTGGTCGCTGCAATGCTTTGATTTCTCGCGTACTCACCTCAGTATTTCAGAGTCAATTTTTTCGCTCGTTTGAGGGCTAACGGGTCCGTTTTGGTCGCTGTGAAAGACGGGTCCTACTTTTCCAGAGAATCCAAAGTTCTGTGACAACACGTCGTCATCGGCAGGCCCGCGACACGCAAACGCACTCACCTTGACCATTTGCGTTGCTGTGGAAGTTGCCTTTTGGAGGTCAGACGAACATCCGCTTGTAAGGCCACCTTCACCGTAGACTAACACGAGGGGTCATCAGCGGCGGCTTATGAGTGAGGAAAGCACCTACTCAGTGTCTCCGCAACCCGACCGCCCATACAGACGTCAATCATTGCCTTGTACTCGGTTTGAGAGATGGAATACATGTCGCCTTCGGGGAGCTGAGAGGTCTGTCAAACCATGACGCAGCACCGGGTGAGTACCAGACACGGCCATTCACAAGATAATAACGCACGACACCAAGAGCATGACCACGCGGGACGCATGTAACTTTGTGCAAAGGCATTGCACCTTCCGTGTAGAGCGCTGTTAGGGCATGACCACCCTATGCATATCAGAACGCTGTGTCTTATTGATTGCGGAGTAACGTACCTCGTGATACGCGGTGAGTAGTTTATTCTTGTCATCAATGTACGCACTCTTGCGCTCGGCGCCCATAACGATGCGGTCCTAATTGGCAATCAGATGAATATTGCGCCAATACAATGAACTCACCTTTGCCCACTCGAAATGTTTCAATGTAACCTCCTTGTAGCCCTCCTTTGCAGCCTGGATAGCGGCTAAACTAGACGGTCAAGTAAGTAACCGTTTCCGAGCAAACTAGCACATGGCCTACTTGACCATATTTTGTAATTCGGCTCCAGAGAAACCGGGTGTACCTCGAGCCAGGATCATGGAGTCGACGGCTAAAAATGAGATATGTCATGGCGTGGTCGAGATAATTAGTCGTGACATACTATTGCTAGCGATGACGTCTTTCATAAAATGGTTGAGAAGTTGAAGTCTACCACGGATATCCGGAAGAGGGACGACGATATGGCGATCGAAACGGCCAGGACGAGTGAGAGCGCTAGGCAACGAGAGGTGAGGCTGCGATTCTGAGCAGACAAATGGGGTGCACCAACGGGTCTAGACTTTGGGGAAAGTTTGTTGCAGCAATCACAATAACACCTTCGGTTTGCAAGAAGCCATCCATTTCGACCAACAGCTGATTCAGAGTTTGCTTCATGTAATGCTGGTCACGCTGAGAACGTTTGCCACCGACGGCGTCTAATTCGTCGATGAAGATGATGGCAGGTTGTTTCTTGCGGGCTGCTGCAAAGAGGTCACGGACACGCTTTGCCCCGACGCCAACAAACATTTCCTCGAACTCGGAGCCGGAAGAGAAAAAGAATGGAACGTCGGCCTCTCCGGCAATGGCCCTAGCAAGCATCGTCTTTCCTGTACCGGGCGGCCCTGTCAAGAGGATACCTTTGGGGAGTTTTCCGCCAAGGGAAGCAAAGGCAGTGGGATCTTTGAGAAACGTGACGACGTCTGCCAGCTCCTGGGGCAGGGTCAGACGAGGAAGGGATAAGAGACGAAAATAGACCAACCTGTTTGACTTCGTCGATGCCATGCACGTCACTAAATTTGACAGGTTTTTGCTGAAGAGGCTCAAACTCTGAGGTGCGTCCCCCGGCCTTGAGAAGGCCCGAGTTTTCCAAAAGGACAGAGAGAATGACCAACATGACTGAGAGGAGATGAGGGAACAGAACAAGACGGGAAAATGACACGTACAGAAACCGCTTAGACCTGTCAAGACGACGAAACGAACGATGCGCATTGTGAGGGAGCCTTTGGCTGGAAAGAGAATGAATGACGGACCAAGAAAGAACAAGGATGTGCTCACGTTCGCTGAGGGTGACATAGATGGGATTACCACTGACGCCAGCCCCTTTGCTGAGGGCAGCTGCGAGGTTGGCGAATGAGGGATTGGGAGGGGGTGGGTCGTGTGCGGTGTCAGAAGTGGAGTTGGCTCGTTTGGCGAGCAACTCGGCGGCAATTTTTTCGCTGCGCGACTGCGGAGACGAGGGTGGATGGTCAGACGGGGCAGCATTATCGGGTGGGGAGGTATCGGTATCTGAAGGAGGAGGGAGAGCGTCGAGAAGGGACTGTCGTTTGCGCACGGCATTGTCTATGGATGGCTGTCGTCCGGAGCTGGCGAGCGCGTCGAGGTAAATCTCAAATGCGGCGTCTGAGCGGAGGAGAGGCGAAGAGGGGTTCTGTAGAAAGAATGAGCGGGGGCAAAGGGAGAAGAAGGGACATACGCGTTCGGCGGTGTGCTCCCAGCGGTCGATGACGGTGTCGTATGCCTCTTTTGTGCGAGTTGCGATCAAGGCATTGTAAAAGGCGAGCTGTCTTTGTACGTCGTGTGGGGTCGCGTTGGCGCGTGCTTCGAGGGCGGCAATCTCTGCGGCGGTATCGAGTGAGGGCGGGGACGGAGAAGACCAGGGAAAGAAGGAAGCGGGTCTACGGAAAGGTATCTGCTGTGATGGACGTAGCAGACGAAATGGGTGAGACTGTCTGAGAGGGAACGCGGCTCTTTGGCGGAGACAGGCCAACCCGAGCTTGAACATGGTCAGCGAGGAGCAGGACTAGAGTTACGTAATACAACCGATGTCGACCGACAAACAGCGCGGTGAGTCCAACGAAATGAAAAGAGACCCTCGCTGACCCGTCTGACAGCCATCGCAGCACTGTCCTGCGTCTCCCAGTCGTGCACGGACGCTCTCGCTGCCATCGGTACCGCCGATCCCGACTCTGCCCCACTCCATCTCATCCTCGCCGACATCGACGCCCTCCTCGCCCTCATTCACAACATCGCCACCAAACTCGCCCTCGCCCTCAAACCCTCCTCCCCAGCCTACTCCGCGACGATCCCCGTCCTCGACGATCTCGCCCAGCACCCACCCAAGCTCGCCCACTGCACCCGTCTTCTCCACGATGACACCCACGGCGCGACCCTCATCAAGGACGTCAGATCGCGCGCTAGGGAAATCACGGACGCTCTCCGTGCACTCGTACAGACATTTCTCAACAACGCCGCCCGTGGTCCGCAGCTCGCAGGATCAGGCGCCGCCGGCGAAGAGTACCTCGTCCGCACTGCCACCTTGCA
>JBBPOD010000460.1:0-18704 GCA_038091255.1 Tylopilus intermedius | reverse complement strand
GGCCCAGACCTGCTTCACACATCAGATCACGTCGGTGTGTGCAACGCGTGTACCTCCATGGGGAACTTGATGGTGTCACGGTTGTCTCATACGTCGCCATTCTTTCGTCGCAAAATTCGCTGCGGATGTCACGGTGACAAGGTTTCCGTCAATTCGTGCTTCGTGCAAGATGTGGTTTCTCAAGGCACGGGGGGGTAGCATCGTTCTTGTTGGTCCTTCTCTGTCAAGCTGTGTAACGCCTTGATTGTGGCGAAACGTAGGCACCGACAGCAACAGATTGGAGTAACCTGCAGACACAGAGGCTGATTAGATCGGACTTATCAAAGGTGGCCGATGGGTCAGATGTTGTTTTGACAGGCCCAATTCACGCCGAACTGCACTGCAACAGAGTCCATGTCGAGGAAATGAGACACTAAACCGGTGGCAGCACATGCCTCGGGAATGGGCACATGGGGCAAGGACACTGGCCAGTCATTTAAGGTTGTGGAGAGAGCGGACAGCGCCCGTTTGAAATTGGGAGAGGGAATATCCGCGCAAGGGGGCACTTGCATGTGGGATTCATTTCCCAGCGAATAGATGGCTGAGGCACAAGAGTGGAGGACAACATATCTGGAAGGGAGCTACGCAACACCCAGATCCGACAATTGGAGATGATAGCTAGAAACTGATACCTGGTGGAGATAACAGGAAGATGCCTAAAAAGGAAGGGATGTGTTATGGAAGGGAGAGTCCGGAAATGAACGTGATGGAGACAAGAAAACAAATGGTCAGTCTCCCCATGAACGTGCAACAGCGCCAGCGTCATGTATGTTGAAGTCCTCGGGATGATGTAGTGGCGTTTCTGAGTTGACAGGAAGCTTGGATAGGGTTCGTGACGGTCGCGAGGACACGGCAACGAAAGAGAACTCACGTGGGATTCCAAAGCGAAGGTGGGGGGAAGCGCACGGGGAGTGTGTTCGTCATCTGGTGACAGCTCCGGCTGTAGGTCAAGGGCCGGTGTTCGGCTATCGGAGTCGCCGGTGCGATGTGAACGACCACGTGCAGTGTGCATGGAGGGAACGGACTTGACGAGGCGGACGTTGAGGATCGGTGCTGCAGAGTTCACGGCGAGCGGGAAGTGGTGGTCGCGACGGAAGGAGGTGGTCGAGGGCGACTCGCGTAGCTCGCGGGCGGGGGAGGGCGAAGTAGCGCGACTACTGGGGAGAGTGGCACCGGACACGTTGCGCGATGAACGGGAAGACGAGTGCTCTGGGTTGTCCTGGTTGTGGAGGTTGAATGGGAACTGTGCGTTCACGTTGACCATCTTTCTGTGTGGAAATGGGGTGGGTACGGGTGGAGGAAAGCGGGCAGGACGGACCCTTCTTTTGCACGGACGACGGAGCCGAGACGCTCCTTGAGCCTTTGGTGGTCGATCACACGGGGCTGCGGGCTGGGGAGAGTGAGGGAGGGAGGACGAGAGGAGGCGAGACTCACATGGGGGTGTCGTCCGAGTGGGGGATGAGTGGTGTGCGTTCATCTGGCTAGGGGAGGGTGAGCATATTGTCAGGGAAGAGGAGGTACTGACGGGGACGTGTGGGCGGTGACGGAGACCACAGCAAGAAAAGACAAGGGCAAACATGAGAGGAACGCAGTGGAGGGACTTCCCAAAGCGGAGGGTGCGACCAGGCACAGCGGGGGGTCGCCGGGGCCGACCGGAGAGGGGGGGGTGATTTGTTGTCCGATTTAGGCGGGAATAGAAAAATATATAAATATAAATATAATAATATTCTGTTGATCTTCTGATCTTCGGTGTGACCGGATAAGGGAGTGGGAGATGGATTTCATAAGCGGACGTGAGCATGAGACACCCTCGCCCGGGATTGACTTGTCTTGTTGCTGCATGGTCGTCTCTGCCAACGGCGACGTTTACTCACCCTTCCCCTCCATGATCGTCGACGACGGACAGCAGTCCAGCGAGGACGGCTCTGGCCTCCATTCCCCAATATTCGGCGCACAGTTTCGCCACGACGCCGCTAACAGTACGCTCTCCGTCTCCTCGCGCCCTTTTCTCCACACTCACGTCAATAAAGTCCGCTACCACCCCGACCATCTCGATGTGCACAACGCCGCAGGCATACTCGCGTCCCAGTTCGATTCCAACTATCTCGCTCTCCCCGTGCCACACTCCCAACCGCCCCAACAGCACCTCCTCGACCCCTCCCTCGACCTCCATCCTCCCCATCATCACTACTCCCACGAATACGCCATATCGTCTCGCAACCATCTCGGTCTCGACGTTCCTCCCCATTCCTACCCCAACACCCGTCTCCCTCCACCCCCATCCCAGCTCTCAATACCCTACCACGCTCCCCGCAGGTTCCCTACAGATGCCCGCGACCCTTCTTATCCCTCCCCTCAGAGTCCCGTCGCTCCCGTCCTACCCGACTCTGATCAACGATCGCCCACCCTCAAACGCGATCCTGCTCCCTCCCCAACAAGCCAGCCCACCACGGTACCTACACAGCCCCCTCCGCGGCGTGAAGGCTCCAACCTCGTCATCGCTTGTCGTCAGTGGTAAGCATCCCCGTCCGCTTCTCTCATAGTTGTTCACGTGCCCTCGAAGCCGCGCGAGGAAGATCCGCTGTGACTCAACTCGTCCGATATGCCATAATTGTGTCCGCCGATCGAACGAGTGCCAGTACGATGCTGTCCCAAAGCGAAGAGGCCCCGATAAGCGTCCTGGAACCCGTCAACGTTCCTGCAAGAAGCGTCCCGCCGACGGTTCGGCCCCGCCACTTCCTCCGTCCAAAAGGAAGAGAACGACAGCCCGCGTTCCAGATGCCCAAGAAGCCCCCGAGGATCGTAGACCTCTCGATCCGCCTGCTCTCAGGACTTCCAATCTCGAACAAGACGGCCACATTCGCTTAAACCAACCTTCCCTCTCTCCCCAGGGCTCCGAACTTTCCTCATCCGCTCCATCCAGAGGCCTGTCCGCCGATGGCTACTCTGCGGTACGTACCAATCAGGAATATTAGTCAACTCGCGCGACAAACGCCTTACGTCCTTGCCCCAGCATCCTGACCGCCGTCTTGTGGACAAAGTTCGCATACCCGCCACCCCCTCTGTTCAGTACAACCGAAAGGAGTGGTGGGATAACCTTGTCAGCAGTTACTCCGCCACCCGCGATCAATCGTAAGTCCGTCCTTTATCCTATTGGCAAGCCTCTCAACGCGTGTACAATCTAGCCTAAAGGACATCGCTTCCGACTTGACTTACTTGTGAGTCTGGCGAGAACCCCGTCTGCTCGCGCCTGACACTCCTCCCAGATTTACTACCGCTGGTTATTTCCTTTCCTTTGTCCACGTCCCTGACTTCATGCGGAGTTTGTACAACCCCGAAGACCGGTCGATGATACAACCCTCGCTTGTCTTTGCCGGATTAGCCCTCGCCACTCTCATGAAATCAAGCGCGGTGGAACTCAGCACCGTAGGCCGAACTCGTGCTGCTTGGCTCCGGGACCAGGCACAGGCCTCTCTGGAGGCGTCCTGGAACGCGCAATGGATCGATATTACCCTTGCGAAAGCGGCGCTCGTACGTGCCTCGTTTTCTCTGAACCGCTCCTTCTCATACGACACCACAGATTCTTGCTGTCTTTGAATCTTCCGCGCATCATCTTTACACCCCAGAACGCGAAAGACAGTCACTTATTCTTTTAGATCACATCGTTCGCGCCCTCGGCCTGACCTTTTTGGACAACAACGAGCCTGAAGTGTCTGCATTCACTCCCAATACGGTTCCCGTTGCACACAAGAGATCATACGACGGCATGTCCAAGGATAACCTTCGCTCACCGCGTTTCTCGTCACGGAAGTGTGCATGCATTCCTCTATCACCTAATGGGTCAATTGGCAGTGAACCTTTTTCTTCCACTTGGTCATACGCTCCGCCATGGGATCCCGCATGGACTCCCGAAGAGATGCACAAAGAGGAATGCAGAAGGTTGTGTTGGAGCGCGCTTAACCTGGTTGCGAGCTATACGTCGCATTGCATTGCCTTTCGGAAGGAGCCAACGGATCTTTACCTGACGGACCCTGCTAATGTGAGTCTATTGTTTCTTTTATGTATTATCTGCATTCATTACATTAATGACCTCTTGATTTAGTTCCGGTTGCTGTTCCCAGGTGAGGTATCCGAGCGTGGCTCCCCTAATCACAAGACACAATCGCCAAAGGATTCGATATGGGCCCTTTATTGCCGCAGCATGCTCCTTTGGAATTTCTGCACGACCCGGCTGAGGAAGAACACGTACCCCAGGGAAAACACGTCAGACCTGGCGTTGGAATCTTGGCGGGAAACACAGGAAATACACAATGCTTTGGATTCGCACACATGCAACCTGGATATGACGCTCCTGTACATGTGTCGGGAGTACGTGTACAAGTGCGTGGCCCTTTTTCGCCCTGTTAGGGTTGTTCTGACAGCACGCTTATGTTGACTTATCCCCAAACAGTACTCAGATGATGCTTTCTTCCATTTTGCAGACGTAAGTAATGTCAACAGGCTATTTGACTGATCTGTGGTTGTCTGACGTCATTCACTTTAGTCTCCACGGTCGGGAAGCCACAAATTTGCCATCGTTCAATCGAAAGCACACTGAGCAATGGCGTGAGCTTACGAGCTTGTTTGAATATAATTCGTCATTAATTTCCATTCAGTTTACCACCAAAGCCATTTCGTGAGGAGAGTCCGGATATCGATCGACCAAGACGGAGACCTCTTTAAGAGGCGTCCATTCCAAGTGACGTGGTTTGCGAGCCAGGAGTCAATGTGGGTGTCTGTTACGGCGACGATTTCGTCTGACTGGATTTGGAAACAGATGCCTTTCTTTGTGGGAGAACGACAATACATTGATCGACGCGTTGGAAGTTGCGAAGGATATCATTGTTTCTTTGGACGTGCTGAACACGTTATGGCCGTGCCCAAGTAAGTGCATACTTCTCCGTCGAAGGTCGGAGCCGAGACGAAGCTCGAACGTATTACAGTGCTGCAAAGCAAGTGCGATGAGTTACGAAAGCGGGTTACGGATGCCTGCCATTGTACGAATATTAACCCCCCTCTTCCGCCAAACTGCTCCGTTTCGTTGCATATCAGAGGGGGGTGAGCGCGCGCAAGATTTCAATACCCTATACCCTCACTCGTTTGTGTGCAAGTATACAACACTATGTTCATAACTTGTTCCGTGTAGCCTTTGCTTGATTCAGTATTGTACGCCTTTACATTTCAGAATTTCGCCTCGATTACTACATGCTCACTGCTCCTGCGTCGGCATAATTTCGACTTGACCTTCGTTCGTTCATTTTTTCATTTCCTCTGTCCATGATTCGACTCATATTCCACTCTGGTCCACTCACCTTGTCTTTTATTTCGACTCCATTGTATTCATACGTACGGATACCCTCGATTGAAGTTAGTTATGGCGACACTGTCCACGGAATCAGATGGGCTGGTAATTGATAGCGTCGACGATCAGGTCCGGGATCGAAGATCAGATCGAGCCATCCGAGGACCTTATAAAATCGAACTCGACGGTCGCTCTTGGTGGCGCATTGCATCCTCGCTGAGAGCTCGGCAGTTGCCGTCCTCTCATGTCCTATCTCCTCTACGCACTCGCCCTCGTCCTCCCCCTCCTCTACCTCCTCCGCCGTCGCGCGCTCGCCCAGTCACCCACACCGCCCGCAGTCACCGCACAGACAGACGACAAGCAGTCCCTCAAGACAATCATGCAAGCACCCAGAAGCGACCTCGACCCTCCCAAGGACGACCCCTTCACGCTCAGCCGACTCGCCCAATTCGACGGCTCCGACCCATCCAAGCCGATCTACGTCTCGATCAAAGGTAAAAACCCAGTCCTCGTCCACGCCCGAACACACGTGCTGATCTGACACCCGAAGGCGACGTATTTGACGTCACCCGAAAGCGCGACGTGTACGGCCAGGGCGGCTCGTACAACGTCTTCGCGGGCAAGGACGGCTCGAGGGGGCTCGGCATGTCGAGTCTGAAGCCCGAGGACGCTGTGCCGGACTATAGCGCGCTCCCCGAGAACGAGCGGAAAGTCCTCGACGATTGGCACTCGTTTTTCGTGTGCGTGGGCGGCCGACCCGGCGTGTGCGTGCGTGTGCTGATGCTGGCCTCTTTGCAGGAAACGGTACAATATCGTAGGGCGTGTGACGGACATGCCAGAGGCGGTCGCACGTGGGTCGAGTTCGTCTTGAGGCCTCCTCGGACGCATCGTCGACGCAGATCGAGGATCGATATCATTCCTATCTAGTCCCGCGCCCGCCCCCTCTATGAATAATTCGAAACACGTATGTTTTTTTGTGTGTTTTGCCTGAGGTACATTGCCATCGTGTGCGCTGTCGTGGCGTCCTCGTGGCAGCGCCTCGTCAGCCACACACACAGCCATGGCTGCTGCGCGTGATGTGGTTGCGGCTCCAGCTCCGTCCCCACCGTGCGGTCGTTGCTTGCCGTGTTTCGCCCGCTGCTGTACCGTCCGTTATCAGTGGATCAACGGCCCTTCCAAGGGCCTGCACATATATCACCGTGAATGTCGCGTCGCGATCCATTTATCAAATGGCTGTGCCAAGTTGACGTACTGGTACATTTTAGACCCGAAGGTCGACGGTGACGGCGACCCCGTGCCAAGCAGCCGCCCCACATCGCTGTTCCGTCGGACGAACACATGATCCCACTTCGGACCTCGCCTTCATAAAATGCAGATCATCATCGGCTGGTTATCCCATACTTATTATGTACATACATCGTCGTGGACGAGCGCTCGATGTAAACAGGAGAAGAAACGGTTGCCAGTGGAGCCCTCATCCAAAGAATACACCCTCCCCCAAAACAACCAGTTTAAGCACAGGGAAAAAGGAATGGTGGACGACGATGCAAAGGAAAAACCACTCGTCATTAAGCGGATCGTAAGGAACGGGTATATTAGGTGTTTTCACGCTACCCCCGACGAAAAGAACAAAGGGAAAAGTATAAAAGGCGAAGAGACATCAAAGTGGAAAAGAAATTAGGAACGAGATCGAGAACAACGACCCACAGTGAACAGAGCGAAAGAGGGCAGAGTGAACTCGATAAAACAGACAGTGGAGGACGTGAAAGACAGGGGAGGAAGATATAGTCAAGATAATGAGAGTCTGATGCGGTGAAGGCCATGGATGTGGAGACTACATGACAAATGGTGAGATATACGATGCAGAGGGTAGCGGAGAGAGCATGCAAGGCGGTCCGAGCCTTGATCACAGAAGACCACATTCCCGTAGATGGATCTGTAGCAGAATGTCCTGAATAGCACTCAAGACGACTAATTGGGGATAGATTAGCCTTAGCTGCCGTGCATGGAACAAAGTTGTCTTACATTTGATCTGCTGGGTGTCCGTTGCGCAAGTATAGTGCGCGTATATCTGCTTTGTTGCGGCATTCTGGTTGAGCGCCACGAAACGGTGCAGCAGATAATCGCATGCAGCGTCATAGTTATCGCCGCCGGTATAGTCTGGGAAATAATCGCCAAGGGGTGAATTGGGAAGCTTCTCCGCAAACAAGTCGATCTTGTTGAGGAACAAAATCTAGAAGCAACCTTAGTGGGGCGAACACAATCAGACTTTACCAAAGTACTCACGATGGATGTCTTGACGAACCACCGGGAATTACATATTGAATCAAAGAGCGTCAGTGCTTCCTGCATCCGGTTCTGTCAGGGAAGGATTAGCTTCCGAAAGCGGGAAAAGACAAAAAAATGAAAATGTACGTACCACACTTTCATCTTCGTAAAGCATTTGGTCATACTCGCTCAAACTGACTAGGAAGACGAGTGCTGTGACATTCTCAAAGCAGTGAATCCACTTCTTGCGTTCGCTTCGCTGACCACCGACGTCGAAGAGTTTGTAGGTCAATTCGCCGACCTTGAAAGTAGTTTCTGTGATGCCAGTGGTCTTGACTCGACTCCGCAGGATATCTTGGTCGGTTGGAAGGTAGCCAGGGCCAGACATGCGGTCGATGGCGTTGAAATAGTAGACGGCCGAGTCATTGAGTTGGAATTCACGAGACCTGCGAACGGCTTCCTTGACGCCAGAATCGCGCCATAGTCCGCGGATTGCATCGGCGACGTCTCGTGGCAACGCCTCACCCTCGATTTGTATGGGGAGGGCGAGGATGACGGCTCTCCGAGCATCGTTTTGCGGTGAGAGGGTGATATCGAGCTGGGGCATCGCTTCGAGGATAGCGCTAAAAGGGACAGGATTAAAAGCGGGAGACGGGAAAAGAAACGACGAGCATACCGCATTGACTGGATGGTGTTGGAGAAGATGATTTCCTTGTACGAGTCACGTTCCTGGTCGTTGTAACCGCCGTGATGGATGAGCTTCATCTGCTTGAGCACCGTCGACTGGAGTGGGAGCTGGGGTGAGTGGGGTGGCCAGAGGATGGAGGACGAACCTTTCCGGACTCTCCCGCTCCGAGTAGCAACATTTTAATCTCGTTCTTGGCCAACATGCGATCCTTTTTGAGTTGGTTTTCAATCTCGTCATTGCCTGTGGAGCGTCAAGGACAGGACGGGCATGTGGGAGAGAGGGTACGCACGGGCCTTTGCCTCGCTGTCGATGCCGGTTGACTGTACACAACCCATGTCGAGGGTAGTTGGAGGGGACGGTGAAAAAAAAGGACCAAGTTAGACCAGAAGAGAGGAGTTGAGGTGAAACAAAAAGTTGCAAGGAGCGGTGGAGTGATTTGAGCAATATTATTAGCGAGAGAATGGGAAGGCAAATGCAGAGCAACCCGTTGGACGTCAAATTATTTTTCTCCACCTCGGCATCTCCTCGGCATCGCCCTTCTGGGCCTTACCCGCGCCACTCCGCCCACCTGTCCCGCCCGACGTTCCCTCTGGACATCGACCGAGTGTGAATCTGCGCGTCTCATAGTTTATCACGGTGGGAAGATCACCGCGGCGACCGTGATTGCGGTTGCAGCGCTCATTGTACGCCTGGCGACGCTGAGTTTCCCATGTGACCATAAAAAGAACGCGCGACGCCAGCAGGATTCGAACCTGCGCACTCGAAGAGTAACAGATATCGCGGACATTCGAATCTGTCGCCGTAACCACTTGGCTATAGCGCCGATTGCCGTACTCGCTCTCGCTTTCGGATAAGATTCGACCACTGAGGACATGAGACGAGCTCGCGTCCCGCACGTGTGTTCGACCATCACCCATGTCTTCACAAAATGCGCTTGGTCTCCTCGACCTGCCCACAAACGACCCTCCTCCTCCCTATCCCTCCCCAGAACGTCGTACGAGGGCACTCCGCATCGCACGCAGACACCAGCGCGCAACGCCCCACATCCCACCACGACCACTGGCATCCCCAGACTCGGACGCTTTTCTTCCCAGCGAGACCACTCCCCTGCTTCGCTCGGAATCAAGCCAACATCGCACCAACTCACATGACAGCACTTCTTTCACCCAGACCGTCCTCTCCCTCTGTCAAGACTCGAGCGAGCCCGATCTCGACGACGAGCCACCCACGAACCCCTCCTGCTGGACCCGCCACAAACGTGCGTGGGCCTGGTATTTTCGTCCAATGGGACGCAAGGCGTACCACGCCGCCGTTTTTCACCTGGTGGTGATCAACTTTCCCTATGCGTTGATCGCGTGGTTATATCTGTTTATCTTTACGCTGGTGAGCGGGTGGCCTGAGCGGTATCCGCTGGTGGCTCATGGTCCCTTCTTCTAGATCGGTACGACACTTCTCATCACCTTGCCGCTTGGAGCACTGCTGTGCTTCCTTGATCTTCTCGGGGCTAGAGTATTCGCTAGAGGGGAGGTTTGCCTTCCTTTCCTCGTCACCGCTGGCCTTCTCGCCTTATCTTTTTGTTCTCAGCTCGCATTACAAACAAAGTTTCATGGCCCCCTCGCCTTTCCTCCGCCATATCCCCCCCGACCGATATTCCAGCGTGTACACCCTCCCGAGCTTTCCGCGGCAGAAACCGGGTCGCCAGCCGTACAATATGAAACATCGTTCTATAAGAACGCCTACGCCATGGTGCGCCCAGCGACCGCCCATTTACCATTGGTTCTCACTTTGCATTTACGCCCAGTTCACGGACGCCACAACGTATCAAGCACTGTTCTACTTCCTCGTTATCAAGCCCGGTATCACTGTTTGCATGTCGATAGTGTTGATCGTGTTGGTGCCCGTGTCGTATGTGCTGGTCCTTCCTGCGCCGATGATGCTCCGGTTCGTGCGCAGGCTCGGGATCTGGCAGGCGAACGTAGCTGTGGAGGGATTGTATTACCAGGTGACATAGATAGTCTAGACTCTGGGGGATATGAATGAGTGAAACTTGTGCTGTTCGGTTGCGCACGACCCTGTGGCGTGGTTGCGGATGGGGGGTTTATGAACCCACGAACGGGTGCTGACGCGTCTTGACTTGGTTCCACTCCCTGACCGAGTCAAGTAGTCAACCCTAAGTCTACACAGCTTGTGACACAGTCAATCTGCATCGCATCGCCTTACTACCCTTGTCTTCTCACTCCCACCACGTCCTAACCCCCATCGTCGCAGCATTGGATCTTACACATTCGCACCATCACCGTCATGGACGCTCTCAAGTCTCTAGTCCAGCCCCTCGTCGGCGGCGCAGGAGGCTCCTCGATCATTGACGGCGTGAAGCTCGTCGTCTTGGGAGGCACAGTAGAAACCGCCCGCAGGGTGTCCAGCTCTGCTTGGTACGTCTCTCACAGCATCTCCCCCATCTCGTGCTCACGTCCTTCTCCAGGTCCCACTTTGTCAACTGTAAGCGCCCTCTTGCGGCCGACGGGCTCCGCTGACCACTATTTCATCAGCCTTTTTCCTCACCGCTCACTTCTCAGAGGAGGACTATCCTTATGACTGGCTCATGCTGTGGCTCTCTCGTCGCCCAGAATGGCAACGTTCTAGAGAGTTCGAGACCACCACTCGAACGACCACTCCTGGCTTCTCAGGTACTCAGACCGCCGACAACTCGTTCGGCGACGATGAGGATGACGGTGACGAGAATGCACCGCCTGGCAAGGTCAAGACCCGTGTGGTCTTCCAGCCCACCCCAGACACGACGCACACCATTTATTACAGAGGTCACTGGCTCAGGGTGCGCCGTAGCAAGAAGACGGATGGCAGCGGCTGTGAAGTCTTGTCAATAAGGTACATTCTATTTTTATCTTTACTTACTCGGATCTGACTCGGTCCACTTAGCGTCGTGGCGCGCAGTAACGCCATTCTAAAGCAGCTCGTCCTCCAAGCGAAGAAGGAGTACGAGGCAGAAGCCATCCATCGCATCCAGATCTACTTTGCCGACTCTCATGGCAGCTGGCGCTGGACGGATTCTCGTCACAAGCGTCCCATGTCGTCCATCGTCTTGAATCCTGGCGTTAAGGAGATGCTTCTCAACGATGCCCGTGACTTCCTCCAGTCCGAGAAGGTATGCCGTTGCGGACCCGATTTGTGCATCTTTCTCACATGACTCTTTTCAGTGGTATGCCGACCGCGGCATCCCATTCCGCCGTGGTTACCTCCTCCATGGTGTGCCAGGATCAGGAAAGAGCTCCCTCATCCATGCCATAGCAGGAGAGTTGATGCTTGACATCTACACTCTGTCCTTGTCCTCGTCGTGGATCAGTGACAGCACCCTGACCACGCTCATGGGTCGTGTTCCTGCTCGCTGCATCGTCCTTCTCGAAGACCTGGACGCGGCGTTCACCCGCAGCGTCAGCCGTGACAAGAGCTCGAACGGAACCCCCGATTCAAGCAACAATAGCGGCACAGAGGAAGCCACCGCTCAAGAGCAGCCTTCGACGTCGAGCGGTCGCAGCAGGCGCCACAAAGATCAGATCTCGGATGTCAACACGCTCAGCTTGAGCGGTCTTCTCAACGCCTTGGACGGTGTTGCTGCTGCGGAGGGCCGTATACTCTTTGCGTCAGTCTTGTTCGTCCGCGCTATCCATACCTAGCTGACAGAAATAACAGCACCACGAACCACCTGGAGCGTCTTGATCCTGCTCTTTCGCGTCCCGGCCGCATGGACGTCTGGATCGAGTTCAAGAATGCGTCTAAATGGCAGGCAGAGGCTCTTTTCCGTAACTTCTTCCCATCAACCGATAAGGATGAGGAACCCATAGAGGGTGACCTCGAAGGCATCGAGCTCCCCTCGACGCCAGCGCCTCAGTCACCGTCATCCCATTCCTCCACTTTGTGGTCCATGTCGCCATCGTTCTCTTCGTCAACCTCGTCGCTGGCATGCTCAACCAGGAACTCGCAATCTCCACCCGAATCCGTCGCCAGCCCCGAGGCATTCGGCGCCAAGAACCATGCATACCTGCCACCCCCCATCGAGGAGCACATTGCTGCCTGCCAGCACTCCGCCAAGCCCTTGGATGGCATCAAGCTTGCCGAGTTGGCCAAGCAGTTTGCGGACTCGATCCCTGACGATGAGTTCAGCGTAGCAGCACTGCAAGGATGTGAGTTTGCTTTCTCACTTTGGCCAGGGTGATCTCTCTTGCTTGGACGCGTGCTGATGCGGTGGTGGCGTTAAAATCTTTGCTGACACGTTTTGTTTCTTCTCTTTGTAGACCTGCTGCGGAACAAGTCGCAACCGGAAGCCGCGGCAGAAGGGGCAGCTGCCTGGGTTGTCAGCGAGAGGGAGATGAGGGAGCGTCTGAAGAAGGAGAAGGAAGCTCGCGAACTCAAGGAAAAAGTGGATGTGAGTGCTCGGCGCAAATCCCCGTTTGCCGAGCTTTCTATCATTTTCACTTCTATCTCCGCCACCGAGTTGCTGATCGTTCTCCTGTACAGCGCGAGAAAAGGAAGAAAGAGTCCATAGAAAAGGAAAAAGAGAAGGCCGAACTTGAGAAGAAGGACCAAGAGCTGGTCAAACTACGTCAGCAACTTCAGGAAGCGGAGGCCAAGAACAAGGGCGAGTCGGAAAAGAGTGAAGATGAGCCTAGCCCTGTTACCAACACCGAGACCCCCAAGGACGAGGACAAGAGCGGGAGCAACACGGACGAAGACAGCGATGAGGAGAACGTTCCGCCTCCCTCGACCCCTCCAGAAACGACCTGGATCAATGTCCCGGAAGGATCTAGTTGACTATCTGCGACCTCCGCTGCTGTTGAGATGGACGTCCCCGATCCCGAAGTTCCCATAATAGAGCCGGTAGTGACGATGCGTGAGGATGCTCCTGATCCCACAGCAACGGATTGCCGAGAACAGTCTTCTACTCAAGTCATGGCTAATCGTCAGCTTCAATCGATGGCGTCGAGTGCGCTCATACTCCGTCATGCTGGCGGTTTCGCGTTGGTGTATTCTATGCTGCATTTTTATCTTTTCCATTTGTATACACTCTTGCAACTCACCGTCGCTGGGCAGCGTAAGCAGACCTAGAGTGTTCTTCGTCTGCTCAACGACGAGCACCCATACACCCCCATTCCCGCACATGCTAACGTTGTATATATCCAGGGTTTCTTACCGTTGTTTACGTTCCTTTTTCATGACCTGCCCACTTTCTTGACCCGCATCTAATCCACTGCCGTGTCATTACCCCCACTACATGATGAAATTACAAATCATATTGGACGTTGGGTCTCACTGTCTGCCTGCTGTGAATCGGTTTGATTGAGAAGGAACTTAGTGTGTACATTGATATGCATAGAAACGTAGATACGACGCATCCTCTGTCTCGTATCTCCGCCGGTCTGTTCAGTGCGCATGCACCGGAAGTCCAGAAGGGAAATACTGCTTGAACAAGTCCGGATAGTGGCGTTGCGCGACGTCGGGATGGCTCCTGCGAAAAGGGAGGGGGCGACGTACGTCAGCAAACTGCGACGACCGTGCAAGATGCGCATGGGACACACGCACTTGATACGACCGATCAAGTTGACCCTGCCCGAAGGCTCGCGATCGAATTCGCTAAAGTTGACGGCTTGTGGGAGGGGGTGTGTGTTCAGATCGGGCGTGCGAAGGCGAACAGGAACACGTACAGTCGGTCGCGGCGGGATCGCCCCGCATGGCTTTGAGCGCCAGGATGTCCGTCGGGACTGTCGCGGACGTCAGGATCGCGCGCGATGCGGCGATGGGAGAGGCAAGGACATACAATCGAGGACTTGATCGGCGAGACAGGCGTTCAGGCTGATGTTTTGGAAAAAGGGGACCGAGTAGCGGGGCGTCGAGCCGACGAGGGGTGAGAGGACGCGGTGAGAAGTAGCACGGGCGAGACCACGCGTGACGAATTCGAGGGCTGCCAGATGGCGGGCGGCGCGTCAGAGTCGTGGGTTGCCAATGGGGGGACGTGGGTGCTTACCTTTGCCGATGTTGACGACGAAGGTGCCGGGGACGGGAGGTGCGTCGATCCATTCGCCGGAGAGGTTCTGGACTTGGAGGCCAGGATGGGGAGACGCTTGGAGGAGCTGCAATGCGTGTCAGAGGTGGAGATTAGTCGACATGACTCGGATTGCTCACGAAGGTGAGGAAGCCGGCGTCGTAGTGCGGACCGACGCCTTGATCGGTCAGCGACCTATCGTTGGCGGGGTACTTGACAATCTAGACAGCGCGGCTCAGTACGAGTAAAATCGTTATGTCTTGGTCTCACCTTTGCTCTGTGCTGCATCAGCTCATCTGAGTCGTAAAACTGGTTGAGCGCATCTGACGGGAGACTGAACGCTTCCGCGAGCAAATTGATGAAGCGATGGCTGAGTTGCTGCACGTGTGTAAGATACGTTTCCATAGTGTCTCGGAATCCTGGTATGAGCGCCTCGTCGGGCCACTGGTCAGATCGTCAACGTCTGCCAGAACCGCACAAGGTGGATCACGCACCTGGGAAGGTCCCCACAACCGCAGGTACTCGGGCGCACCGGGTCTCCATTGGGTCTCATGTGGTGTCGCGAAATCAAACTGTTCCCTATAATCCGTCTTTCCCTTGGTGAACTCGGCGCCGAGCTTGGAATACCCCAAGAAATGGGGTGAGTTGGCCATGACGATCTTGTTCTTGGCCTCTTGCGGGATATCAAAGAGACGTGGGATGTAACCGATAAGATCGTCGACGACGTGCATGGGCACGGTATGGTTCTTCAGGTAAAGAAAGCCGACGTTGATGAGCGCATGTCTCAGCTGCGCGATGAACTCGGCCCTGTGCGCCGGGTCGTCGGTGAGGGCAAAGTCGAGGACGGGGACGCTGGAAAAGTTGGCGGCCATGCTGGCAGGTGTGCAAGAGACTCTATAAAAGGTATTCTCAGTCAGCCTGGCCAGCCCGGAGTTTTATGATACCATGATCAGGAGGTATGGCGATTACCCTATTCGTGGCCAGCGCCATGGATTAATACAACATTTCAGGCTGAACCTAATGAAGTGGCGCTGGTGATTGAGTAGATAATCAGTCTGACAGTCGGATTGCACAAAAAGTCAGCGCAAAACCTTAGGGAGGCTAGTGCGCGCAATTTTTTGCGGATCATGCTTTGCTGATTTCGCATACTTTTTTTTTGACTTGTCGTGTACCGCCTTGCTGATCATATTGCTAAGGTAGTTCTAATCCTAGAGCATAGTAGTCCACGAGTCGTATTGGCAAGGTCATGTAAGTGTGTATGCACGAGTGTGAAGTCATTAAGGAGTTGGGCGATGTGAATGGGGTCATATCTACTACCTGGTGAGGCAGTGGGTAGCGAGTGTACAATAATAGTGACTGCCTTCAAGATGATGGCTCCAGGCAAAGTGAGCGTATTACCACACGGCAGGCGAGGCGGAAGCGAACATCTTGCTTTTGAAGTGAACGGTGGGAATGGGTTCTGTGCTGGGGAGGGCGACGGCGAATAGGACGGTGAGACCCAGGGGGTGTCGGGGGTACTAGTAGTAGGAGGCGTCTTGTGTGCCGCTAAAGCATTCGGGGCGGGAAGCCAGCAGATTTGCCAGGTGCCGCTGTTGCAAGAGGATGCCGCCTTCGTCTCGTGCGGGCAGGTCGGGTGTGGGGTCGTCGGTTGTAGGGTTCCCACGGCTCGGAGCATTGTTTGCGTTCCGGCATCGCTGGCAGCGTCGGTGGTGGGGCAATGGTGAGAGGAACAGCCTTCTTCGGAGGAAGATCATTTGTCCAAAGGTGCGAGGGAGGCGCCGGCAAACCCGACTGGGCAGGTGGAGATTCTTCTTGTACTGGAGAATATCGTCGATTTCGGCAAGTCTCTCGACGTCACCATCGAGGCTTGTTCAACCGAAATCTCGGACGGGGAGAGTGGAAACCTGAAGCGGGCCTGCTGACCACGAACTCTGAAGGAGGTGGAGCATTATCTTGCTTTCCGTTACAGCCTTGAACCAGATGGATTTCAGCTTATCCTCTCGTGATCTCCCCACTCGTACCCAACACCTCATCTCCCTTCTTCTTGCCAAAACTCATGAGTTTCATCCGACGACTCGCAGCACGACGGGGTGCAGACGGTTCAGGTTGCTTGTTATCCGCGCTTTTGTGGAAAAAGCCATCCCAGCTTTCCTCGAAGGCAGGATCCAGAGAAGAGGATGATTTGGTGAGGAAGGCTGGTTTGGCCGACGGAAGGGATTAATGATGAAAGGCGAACGAGCCTCAGGAAGTAGCGTAAACGAGCGCATGGGAGGATCTGGAGCCTTCTCGGTATCCCCAACATGAGGTTTTGGCGCCCTATCTTGAACGGCATGACGAATCCCTCGAGGTCATCTCGTTCTCTCTGCCATTTCCATTGCTTGCATCCATCCACCCGGCTCCGAGCGTGAACGCCAAAGCACGATGGCGATGCCCATCAACACAACCACTCCCCACAAGCCCATGAAGAGACTGAACATCAGTCGTTCTTTCTTCAGCGAGTCGACGTACGTCGCCACGAGTTTGCCAACGAGACCTTGGGGGTTGGTCGAACTACCGCTGATGGCGGCAGTGGCAATGGGTTGGGTGATCTCATCGACGTTGGCGGGCGAGAGAACAAGAACACTCTCGTTGACTCGGGGGAGGTCGACGTTAAGGTTTTGGTTCAAGAAAGTAAGCGCCTCTTCGATAGCGTTGACTTTAGATCCAATCAAGCACTTGATAAAGTCCTGCGCTGGCGTCTCGAGAATCGTTCCGTTGAAGACAGTGCCTACGAGACTTTGAACATCGGTGTAGAAGTCGTTGAGGGTGGTGTTCAGCGTGATGGTGGTACCATTCACCCAGCCGAAGAGACCATTGTTGATCGTGGACTGAACAGTCTCAACTTTGGTGTTGATACCATTGGCGTACGTTGCGGACTGATTGCACATGCTGTTATTCATCTGCGTGACTATCGCATTCGAAAGGTCCTGCACACTGGCGGTGGCTTGAGCAATATACTGGGCTTCGAGGGGACCAATTGCGATGAGCTGAATTTGTACGGAGAGCAGTCCAAAGAGGCCGATAAGGAAACAGGCGAGCGCAGGAGGGTGAAAGACATAATGCAGGAACCAGCGGAGGTGAACGTGTTGAGAAGGGGTAAGGCGTAACCGAGCAGCTAGCGCAAAGGCGATCCGGGTGAGAAGTGGATGTTTCCCGTCTGCTTGAAGCATAATAGTCTGTGAGCATTATAGACGGTGTCACCGTGGAAGAAGCTATTTGATAAGTCGTCGGATCGGCCACCCACGCCTCACGCGTTCGACGAAGATGCCGCATAAGACAATGCCACTTGTACCACTCGAGGACGCCATAACCGGCGAGGAGCAGTAGGAGTACCGCGATTAAAATGATCATGCTAATCTTCGTGATCTGGAGGAGGCCATTGGCGGGTTATCGACAGAGGAAGTATCCAGGCTACCACAGGAAGTACACCACGTGTGCAAAGAGCTATATGGGCTCGAAGGTAACACTGTTTTGCCGGTACTGGGAACGGCGTAGGACGAAAGGCAAGGCCGATAAAAGTACTGTTGATATCAGGCTTGATAGCCTCGAATGGCGTATCCACACCGACAATCGTAAGCGAGCATTCGCTGTTGAAAATAGGCAACAACTTACAGATCCTCGACGGAGGATACACTAGGCAACGAACTATTGAGCTTGATCAAAGCGGTCTCGAAGTAGGGATAGTGATATTCGAGAGCGTATCGAGATTGGAGACATTGAACTGAGGCGCTTGGATATTTCCAAAGGGATTTATAGAGTTCACAGCATTCTGAATGGCGGAGTTAGCATCGTTCTTGAAACCAGAGAGTGCTGTTCAAAAAGAGGTGATCCAAGTCCGCAGGGACTCATGAGACGCATCGCTTCGGGCCATAGGAGAGAGCGAACGAGTAGGAGAGAGAGGCAGGGGGGAGGGCGTGAGGTTCGGGCAGGAGCGCGACTCGGAAGTGATCCTCGGCCCTAAACGACTGAGCAGGCCCGACCCAGAGGCGTGAGTTGCGGGGCGGGCGGGAGAGCCTTGCAGCAGTGTCCGGAGGGAGATGCCCAGTTGCGCTTGAGGCCCATGCCAGGGAGGGCGAGCACGTGGTGGCGGCGCAGAAAGTGGCGCGGCTTACGGAGTCAGCGCCGTCAGCTGACCCCTCTTCAACACCTTCCTCTCCCCTGGCCAACATGCCACTCAGTAACCTTGATCACCCAAATCAACTCGCTGCTCCTTCCCATCCGCCCAATGTCTCCGAACTTGAAGCCGGGCTGTACTACCGGGGGCTGCCTTCCAA
>JBBPOD010000459.1:0-18716 GCA_038091255.1 Tylopilus intermedius | reverse complement strand
GGATTGTCCCGTTTTCTACCCTAATTCGGACGAATTCAAGGACCCTATGACCTACATTCGCTCGATCTCCGAGAAGGCTTACATCCATGGAATTTGCAAAGTGGTCCCTCCTGTCGGCTGGAAAATGCCTTTTGTCACCGATACAGAGGTTTGTGTCATACTCCCGCGTTTTTCTCATTTTTTCGCCCGCCTCGTTCTTACTTTCATTCATTTCCGCCAGGCCTTTCGTTTTAAGACTCGATTGCAGCGCCTCAACTCCATCGAGGCTTCATCTCGTGCAAAGGTTAATTTTTTGGAGCAGCTTTACCGCTTCCACAAGCAGCAAGGCAATCCACGTGTCTCCGTGCCCACGATCAATCATAAGCCCCTCGATCTGTGGCTTCTTCGCAGAGAGGTCCATAATCTGGGTGGTTATGATGCGGTATGCATCCTGCCATGACACGCCTTTTTTCCCACCGCTAACTTGCACGATAGGTCACAAAGAATCGGAAATGGGGTGACCTCGGTGCTCACCTCGGCTACAGGGGTATACCTGGCTTATCCACCCAAATCAAGAATTCCTATACGCGCATCATTCTCCCATATGAGCATTTTTGTGACCGAGTGCGAAATTCCCCCACCCTCTTGACCTCACCCGGCGGGGCTCGCGATCCTCACCTCAAAACCTACCCAAATATTCAGACAGCGCGAAACCGCAACGGACACAGCCGCGATGCCACGTCACCACCTTCCAGTCCTTTAACATCCTCCTCAAGTGTCTTGTCCGATGTTCCAGATGACGGCGATTACAAGGAGCGCAATGGTTCGCGCACAGAAGGCGCGAATTCGAGACGGAACGGCAAGTCGAACGACCAAAGCTCGCGTGCGTATTTGTTTCTTTCTGCCGTACATTCTACCAAGTTCGGACTCGCGTAGCCACCCGGAAGCGACGCAACGTTACTAGCCGAATGTCACCGGCATCGCCGACGTCACAACCCGGTGAAGACACAAAATTAACCCAGGAGGTAGGTGCCTCAGTGGAGCCAACCAGTTCGCTTTCTGACTCCGAGATAGCAGTCTTGTGAGGTTTGTCAGAAGAAAAATCACGAGGAAGAGATGCTTCTGTGTGATGGTTGTGACTGCGGTATGGCGAATCTCTATTGTCTCGTCTCTTGATCATGTCTCACTTTTCAAAGGCTTCCACATGTTCTGCTTGGATCCTCCATTGACCTCCATTCCAAAGGATCAATGGTACTGCCACACATGCTTGTTCGAGACAGGTGGTGATTTCGGCTTCGACGAAGGGGAAGAGCATTGTCTTTCCAGCTTCCAAGCCAGGGACCTCGAGTTTCGGCGTAGGTGGTGGGCGTCTCATCCTCCTGTCCACAAAATGCCACCGGATCTCAACGATCCCACCGTTAACTATGTCGGTAACATTCTGGTGACCGAGAATGACGTGGAGAACGAGTTTTGGCGGCTTGTTCAGTCGCCGAACGACACGGTCGAGATTGAATATGGCGCGGACGTCCACTCAACCACCCACGGCAGGTATGTTGTAGCTAACGGTATTTTGCGATTTTCCACCGTTGAACATTTATGGTAGTGCCATGCCGACCATGGAGACCCACCCTCTTGATCCTGCCTCCAGGGATCCTTGGAATTTGAACAACATGCCCATTCTAGCGGATTCCCTCTTGCGATTCATCAAATCAGACATTTCGGGTATGACCGTGCCATGGACCTATGTAGGAATGGTGTTTTCCACTTTCTGCTGGCACAACGAGGTAAGTTTCCGCCACCTCCTATTGTAAAGTCCGCAGTTGTAACGGCCACGTAGGATCATTATACATACAGCATTAACTTCCGTGGGTATCGCGCGTTCGTTTCATTTCTAAGGTGACATGATTGACCGCGTTCATATAGAACATTGGGGAGAGACAAAGACTTGGTACGGCATTCCAGCAGAAGATGCAGATAAATTTGAGGCCGCGATCAAGAGCGAGGCACCGGATCTGTTCGAAGCACAGCCAGATCTCCTTTTTCAGCTTGTAACATTGATGAACCCGAAGCGCCTCACCGATGCTGGGGTCCGCGTGTACGCATGCAACCAACGTGCAGGCGAATTTGTCATCACTTTCCCGAAGGCGTATCATGCAGGATTTAATCATGGAGTACGTTTTACATGCGATTGATCGATCATATACGGTAATGATTTTGTGCGGCTCTAGCTTAACTTCAACGAGGCGGTCAACTTCGCGCTTGCTGATTGGTTACCTTACGGCCGCGACTGTGTGCAGCGTTACAGAGAGCACAGAAAATTACCCGTGTTCTCTCACGATGAGCTTTTGGTCACCATCACGCAACAGTCAACATCCATTAAGACGGCGTTGTGGTGAGTCATCACTTGCACAGGCGTGCTCTCCTATTTCCCGCTAAATTATGTCCCGTTACAGGCTGGAACCGAGCCTGAGGGAAATGACCGAACGCGAACTGGGATCACGCCAAGGCGCTCGGAAGCTTGGCATGCTGGAGCGGTTCGAACCAGAGGATCGACCCGAAGACCAGTACCAGTGCGTCTACTGCAAAGCCTTCTGCTACCTCTCGCAGGTCACTTGCCACTGCAAGAGCGAGGTGGTTTGCGTCGAGCATGCGAAACATTTGTGCGATCATCCCGTAAGCCAACACGTGTTGCGGCTGCGGTTTTCGGATGTGGACCTCCAAGAAACCCTTACCAAGGTGGCGGATCGGGCAGCAATTCCCGCCACGTGGAAAGCCAAGCTTCAGAAAATTTTGACAGAAAGTGACGTGCCGCCGCTCCGTTCTCTTCGGGCAATTCTCGCAGAAGGTGAACGGATAAATCACTGCTTGCCGGAATTGGCATCGCTTAGAAAATGCGTCGACCGTGCCAACGAGTGGCTCGACGCTGCTAACACGTTCATCATCCGCAAGCAAAGTCGCAAGCGTTCCCGCCGCTCACGTGGTCGACCACCACTTCATGAAGTCAACAGCCCCGCATTCGATGACCGGGACCCGGGCGACAGACCAGACCGAAGTTTGGAGGATCTCTACGCCTTACTCAAAGAGGTTCAGGCCCTTGGTTTCGACACCCCAGAGATCGGTCAGCTGCGTAGACTGGCGGAAAAATCGGAGGAAATTCAACGCAAGGCTGCGGCACTACTCAAGGATCAGGGTTCTCAAAACAGTCGCGACACATTCATCGATGAGTGCGAACGACTACTCATGGAAGCCTCTTCCGTCAATGTTTACCTCGAAGAGATCTTCGAAGTCGAGAAGATCGTTTCTCGTCAGCAGCTCTTGAAAGAGCTCGAGGAAAAGGCGGACGACAGCACCACGACGCTGGAGGACGTCCGCAACCTCCTTACGCGCGCTCGGACATGCAATCTCGAAGACGACAACAAGTTCGTCGAGACGTTGCAATCGAGACAACAGGCTGGTGATGATTGGGGAGAAAAGGCGCGACAAGTCCTTGACCAGCCATACAAAACGGTTGAGGAGCTCGACGAATTTTTCGAGATGGATCCCACCGTTCCCGTCGATGTCACGATCTATGATCGGTTACTTTCCGCCCGGAACAAAGCCAAGGACTTCGAGAAGCAGGCGAAGGCGTGGTTGTTGCCGGATGGCCAGGGGCCGAAGCCGAAGGTGTCGGAAGTTATGCGGTTCGTGGCCCGCGCGGAGAAAGACTTTAGTATCCCGGCCATCCGGGATCTCAAGCAGACGGCCGAGTTCGCGCTCGACCTCGAGAATCGCTGTGAGGCAATTTTGCGGAACCGCTATCAGCACCGGGACGAGACAGACATTTTTGATATGATGAAGAAGTGGAAGACGTATGCACGCGAACATCTCTCGATGTTCTCGCTGCCCATCTTCGAGAAGCTGGACGCGCAGCTCGTCTTGCATCAAAAGTGGTTGGAGGATTTGCCATGGTACTGCACCCAGCATGGCTGTGCTCATGGTCAAGCAATCCTTGAAGATGTCGTCGAGGCTACACGACCAGAGGATGACCTCCCCCCGAACGATGAATACTTTACCTGTATCTGCACGGCACCCGTTCGACCTCCACCTCCCGGTGCGCAATCCGACGCGGTCCAATGCGACCATTGCTTCGCACGATTCCATGGCGTTTGCGCTGCCAACGGTGGATCGTGCCCATTCTGCGATCATCATCACTGGAACGGTGCTATTCACAAGGAACGGAGCTGGCACTTCTGCTTCCTACCCCAAATCCTCCTCTCGGCCCCCGACATCACCAAGAACTATTCGGATGCGTGGAAGCAGCTGGAGATCATCGTGCATCGTGTCGACCGCCTATCATCAGTGATCGGACACTTTTTGACGTTTGCATCCCAGCATGGTAACCAGCGCCCGGAGTATATTCCACAGGTACGCCACTATATGCGGAAGTTGTACAAGATCCAGTTTGCGGTGTCGCCGTCGCGAGAGGTGTCATTTGGTCTCGACCTCGCCGGCTTGCACCGTATACTCGCCGGTCAACCAATTCCGGTTCGTGTCCGGAAGCGCCGACGGCCACGGTTCACATTTGGGCAGGACATTGACAACGACTGGCTCGACGGGACGCGGTGTATATGCCGAGGCCGCACACCGTACCTGCTCAACTATCCAATGGTGGAATGCGAGCTATGTAACAAGCGGTATCACGCTGGGTGTGTGTTCTTCCCCGTCGATGCCGCCATGGGACAGCACCAAAGCCGGTTCATGTGCCCACTGTGCTGTTTGCGCAAGAATCGGCCATACATTTATTCAGAAGTTCGGGTGAAACATATTGGTCGGTTTGATTTTCTTTCCCGTGTTACTTTATGGACAGGAAAACCTTACTCTGTCTTACAGACAACCAGGAACCGGATACGTACGTGAATACGGGTGCAATGCTGGACAGCTTCAGCAAGGACGTCGTTTACACCAAGATGCTTCCACCGTACACTCAAACGCTCTTTGTCGAACTGATACGGTTCACCCCTGGTCAACCTGAGGGCGCCAATGGCGCACCTCCCCACCGTTCGCTCCCAATGCCCTCCATGTCTCGGTCAGCGGATCCAGGGCCGTCATCGAGTCATCACCGACACGGTCACCCACATCATTCCCCGTTGCCGTTGCCGTTGCCGACGCCACCCACGCCGGTCCACGAGCTCGTGCGGCAGCCATCGGCCAACGGACATCACGTCCCGCCGCCGCCGCCATGGTCGAGCCAGTGGCATAGTACAACCCCCACGCCCGCA
Source organism: Tylopilus intermedius (assembly GCA_038091255.1). Classification (NCBI taxonomy): domain Eukaryota; kingdom Fungi; phylum Basidiomycota; class Agaricomycetes; order Boletales; family Boletaceae; genus Tylopilus; species Tylopilus intermedius. The sequence goes on along the minus strand of JBBPOD010000459.1, from coordinate 13,479 downwards.
GCTCCTCGTCACTCGGAAGTGCTAGAGCAGCCACCACACCCAGCAACACTTCCCGCATCCCCTCATGGCGGTGGCAAGAAGCGTAAATTCGTCGATGACTCGCCCACTCCGCCGGACGTTCCACACGGTCACTCTGGCCCTGCCTCAGGTTCGGCCTCAGGCTCGCGGTCGCCAAAGCAGGCGCGACGGCATCCCCAAACCCCTGTGCCACCACCGGCATTGGTACCTGCGCGTGCGATGCAACAAACGCTCTCGCCCTCGCTCGCGATGATCGTGTCGCCAGTCGACACAGAGCCCTCGCCACGACCCTCGTCATCCACTGTGCGGCACAGCGTACGGCCGCCGTCATTGCCACTCCTTCCCCCGGTGGCTGGACCTCCAATTACCCCACCGATGCGCTCCATTCGACTCGTGTTGCCTAAGAAGTAGAGTGCCTTTTCTATGTGCCGGGTTCATCTACATAAACAGCGCACACATCATTTTTTTTACCTTTCTTTCGACTCGTCCCTCTCCCATATTGTTCACCTTTTTTTCTCTCTCTTAGAACGTCTGGTATGGCCATTTCCCGCATTGGTTCATTGTACGAGTAGTCCCGGTTGTGTGCCTTCTCTCCAGCATGGAATCGTTTTCGTTAATATCGTCCTACGTACTCTCCAGCCACGCGTGCGTGGTGTAGGGGAAAAGCTTTGTGCAAAGTAATCGTATGCTACGCTTGGTCTGTCAATCAAACGAACTGGATGTTCTTTTGTCGTTTTTCTATCCACCCCCGAGTGTCTAATCCGCTGGTCTAGAAGTGCGACGGGCTGCTCGACTGTTGCGAACAAGAAATAAGCGGTAAGAAAGAAGCCGTGCAACGAGTCGGTAGTAAAAGGTGATCAAAAACTAGCGGATGTCGCCGTCTCATAAAAAGAGAGAAAACGTGCCCCCCAAAGAAAACACCGGGGAAGGGCACCCAAAAAAAGATCCGCCAAAAAACCCGCTGGTCGTTGTCTCGACGACTCTACCCCTGCCTCTTCACCGTCGAACCATGAGTCGGTACGTCGTATATCCCCCGATGAGCGCCAACGCGGCCAGTGCAGCGACGATGGACGTGAACCACGCATACCCCTCCTTTTATCGAGTCACGTTCATCAGCATCATGTGTCCATGTCCGAAAAAGAAAGCGTGCGGGCGTACCGTAATGTCCTGTCCCGGCACGTGGACGTTCATCCCCCAAAGACCTAGCCGCAGAAAAAAAAAAACAGCGTCAAATTCGACACGTGCCGACGCCGAGCGCGAAGCCGCACCTGTGATCAAGTTCATCGGTACGAGCACCGTACCAAGGGCGGTCAGCTTCGAGAGCACGTCGTTGATCTGGTTGTTGGCGTCCGTCATCTCGATCGAGATTTGCGCGAGGTAGTTGGAGTGCGAGCGCGAGAGAATTTTTTCGTAGTGGTTCAGGTTTTGGGTCATGGTGATCAGATGATCCTGTCAGCGTCGACGTCAGCGGCTGAAATTAAAAAGTTTGTTGATGGGCGTACCTGGATATCCGAGAGATAGAGACCCTGTCAAATACGAAAGTAAACGGTCCTCGCGGTCAGCGTCGCTCACCAAGCATAGATGAGGGAGAAAAAGACCCACGATATCCGATGTAGGTGCCACCCTCCAATTCTCGTTACATCGTTTCGCCAGACCCTTGACCACGTCTGCCTTGTTGCCCATCAATCTGAGCAACCCCATTACTTTTTTGCGACATGTCCCGATCCGACGTAACATGTCGGTCTGCTCGGCTTCTTTGAGGATGAGCACGAGCTCGTCGATAGAGTCGACCTCATACTCGATCGACTGGATGAGCGGCCCAAATGCATCGGTGATGTCGTCGATCAATGCATATGAAATCCAGTCTGAGGTAACATTGATGTAGTCCTTGAGTTGTTTAATTCGACGGCGTACATTCTGCGGGTGCGGTGTTGGGCTAAAGTGGAACTTTTTTCACAACCTCAAAACAAGCCTAAAAGGAGATAAGAAAAAAAAGAACGTACGGACAGAATGCCTTCGCGGAAGACGATGATGTACATGTTCACAGGCTCGAGATAAGTGGGGCTGTACGGATCTTGATCGAAGCTTCTAAAACAAACGAGGTAGTAATTCCGGAAGAGTTCAATCTTCTCGCGAGCTTCCTCCGTTTGGATGTCTTCTGTCGTCAGGGGGTGGATGGAGAACACCTTCACAACTCCGCGTGAGTCTGTGCATGCAGTGCAAAAGAGAACGTCGATTACTTTACTTATAACTTTCATCTCCTCATCTGTTGGACTTTGAATATCGAGCCACCACGTATTCGCCTCCGCGTCGGTATTCGTTGGTGGTCCTGAACCGTTCGGGCGGCCGAGACCGGGTTTCTCCGTGGGTCGTCCGAAGATACTACTCGTAGATATTCCTTCGGAGCCGGATGATGTTTTCGGCCCGGTTGGAATGACTATACTTGGTCGAGGCGGTAAAGGTAGTGGTGCGGCGAAAGTGGGAGGCCCTCCCCTGGCATCCCCTTGCTTCAGAGAAGACAAGGAAGGTGATAGCACACCAGTGAATAGATCCTCGAAGGATTGTCCTTCCGCTGGGAGCTCACATAAGCTGCGAGCGTGGATGGTGGCCGACAGGCCGTTGGAATAGAATGAGAATCTATACGGTCTATCGTGGCCTGGGGAGGAAATGCCGCCTATGCCTGTCGGGGGCGGGGACATATACTGATAAAACATGCCAGAAACGTCCTCCGATGAGGGTACCACACTGAGTTGTCCATTGCCCACGAGTCTCCCTGGGAGAGAGGAGATGGGCTCGTTTTCGAAAAGCGCTAGCTTTCCCCTGCCGTTCCTGCGATGGGGTCGAGGAAGAGGTGCACTTTCGCTGAGTTTACGCTGACGAGCACCCGGACGGCGAGGAACAGCGGACGTCCCTCCAGATGCATCAAATACTCCGCTTCCAGGTAGAGTAGACGTCGTCGAATGCGTGTCATCCCTCCGCTCTTTCTGATGTCGAAGTCTGATCGTTGGTGGGCCGCTCGATGTCAAACCCAAACTCTCCTTTTCTTCCGCAGCGAAGCTCTCGAGAGGGTCAAAGTCGAATACGGACCGGGGAGAACTAACTTGATACGTCGGCAGGCCTTGCATGGACGACGACGGTCCTTGATGGACCGGCAGCGAAAACTGGCCCTGGATGGCCGCAAGGAGGGAAGGATCCTGGGCTGCAACCGAACCCGGCGCAGTGTCGTGACCGCCGGGTATAACATCGTGGTCAAGCGCGTGCGGTTCCTCGCCGCGAGCCAGCAGAAGGTCGTGCCGCTCGATAGCAGAGAGTGACCCGAACGGAGGTTCGGGGCTTGGCTGTGGACCATCAAAAGGGGAGGTAGGGTGCACGATGGTCTCCCTCCGGGCGCGGGAGAGATGTAGGGCCATGTCTACGTCCATGGTCCGTTGGCGTTCACGGGCATCCGGGTCATTGGGGTCGAAAGAGCGCGTGAGGGTCGGGGAACCTCGGGGGCGTAGAGTGGGCTCGATAGACTCGGTCGGGCCGGAAGAGTCTCTGTCGCTTCTCCATCTTGCGGGAGACACACCTCTGATTGAGGGGGGTGAGGCAGAAACCATGGGGGGGTCGTCGAATGGCGAGTTCATGTCGCTACTTGGATTTGATGCGGCAGACTGTCCGAAGACATTACACGATGAAACGGAGCAGTAGCTAAGACGGAATAGACGACACCTTGAAGCGAAGAGACAAGGCAGAAAGCCTTGACGAGTCAAGCGAACTGCTGCTTCAAACGGAAGCTCATGTGAAGGTAAATCAATAACCGTACTCGTGTCTACGACCGAGGTTACTTGGATCACGTGATGGCTACTACTCGTCCTCCCAGACTGGCATGATGATGGCCGAGATCTATCAATGACCCGGAACGGTTAATCATCTGAATCGTACATATCATCATCATATTCATCATAGTCCATCGCCTCACCGTATCCACCACTTTCATATTCTTCCGCCGCCTCGAACTCATCACGTTCGTATTCATCGTCCTGATGGACCTCTCCGGGCCACTTTCATGGTCGCCATGGCCCCCTTCCGCCTCCGCCTCCTCTCCATACACATCGCTTGACACCTGTCTTGGTCCTCCTCTGCCTCTGCCCCCCGTACGCATCAATCTCACAGCCATCATGATCCTCCACCTTTCCGTATTCATCATAGGTCCCATCTTCACCGACAGGCTCCTCCTCCACCACCTCCACCTCCTCCCCGTCATACCAAATCATGGCTACAACTGTTTTCTTCTGCTTCGTCATCATAATCGTAGTCGTCCTCGACAATCTGCTCACAGAAGTTTTTCTTCTTGCGAGACACTATACAGAACTGGCCATCACCCCAGCGCCCCTCCAAGTCAAAGATGTGCTGCCAGAAATCGGGGCGACGTTCAACGCACTGAGTAAGCGTGAGTCGACCTCGCGATGCTTTGCGCGTGGCGAGCGCGTCGCACAAGGATTTGAAATCGGCACCCTCGAACGGAGCGTCGCTGACCCCAGAGTTCACCACGGTGGAGAACGAGATGTCACGAAGCTCCAACTCCTCCAACGCCGGTACGAGAACACGATCTCGATCTCGATCTGAATGTTCGTCCGCAAAGTTGCAAGGGGTAGGTGAGACTCGGATTTGGGATGCGAGGTCTGGCATAGGACCCTCGCTCAGTTTGAGATGCCGCAGCTCCGGGAGTTGTTCCAATATATCCCTCCAGAAGACTACAGAAGATGATGGATTGCGAACATCGACGCTCCGAACCTGGGACAAAGGCATGGAGGAACAGATGCAGCTCAAGATGCGCCTCCTATTGGCTACTACTAGTTGGCGGTGAGGAAGCGAGATCTGGAGCAGAGCACTGCAGGATGAATTTGGGTGATCGCTACTGGCAAAGCAACGGTCGAGATCACGTCCCGCTGTACGGAAGATAAATTGGGTACATCCAAATTGTGATGCAGAGTTTGCAATAACCACAGAGCGAATCGCCGGGACCGATGGGGCCTGGTCTGGCAATACGCTGTATCTTTCTTTGAGAAGCGCGTATAGCGGGACGTATTCCTCAAGGGAGGAGGCGTGTTCAGGAGAAAAGTCCGGCCCGAGCATGATTTCGGTTTTCGAAGGGATGGTGATGCAAGACAGCAACGCAATAATTGCCGAGAGCTGATCGAAGATCAAGAGCTGGGAAAGATAGGGTAGATTGATTTTCTGGAAACCACAAAACCCTGCGCTGGAAAGAAAGCCAGTAGCGCTGGTGAGGGCATTGCGGATAGATAGATACTGGAGATTTTTCATATGACTGAGCGTATCTAGGAACTCGGTGGTGTCTTGCCGAAACCGAATCAGATCATATTTAAGACTGAGTTTCGTCAAGTCATCCAGCTTCAGCAAAGGGAGAGACACTACACAGTGTTCGAGATGGAGTGTGCGGAGGGCTGGTGTATCTCCATCAAAATGTAGAGAGGGCCAACGGAAATGAAATGCAGCGTGAGTGATGGAAAGATGTTGCAGACGACGAGCTCGTGAGGCGAGCTCGGAGAGAAATGGATGCTGGGGACCAACGACATAGTCAAGGCGGAGGTCTTGGATGCGTTCTACATGGCCCATTACTTGCTCCAAAAAGCAGAGTCCACGACGATCTTGGTCCCAACCGTCAGAGTCGGCACACAAAGCTACCTTCAATAATGCCTGCTTCGATCTGGCCAGTAACTCCTCTGTCCAGCGCGGTGATGTGACAAAAAGGTAGGTCCAGAGAGTTGAACAATCGAGAGCGACACTGCGCCAATGACGGCTAACATATGACACATCGACCCAACTGGGTGCAGTTGAGATCGGGCGGGCGTTATGTTCATGAAAGTAGTCATGAGCGTATTGAATGAAGATGGCTTCAAGTGTCTCGTTTGGAAGGCGATGGGTGAAGCAGCGCGCATTCGTTTCGGTGCAAGGGTTGGTCATTGGCCCGGGTCTGGTTAGGCTTTCGTTGGCAAGACAAGTCCAAGGGAAGTTCAATTCAAAGTCCGACTAGTGAGGCAAGAGGAAGTAAACGCCTTCCAATACTGCGTCGGGTTGTGATGGTCGGGAGGGGATCAAACAAAAACGGATCGTATTGAGTGATCGATTGACGACCATCGCGCGTATACTAAAGAAAGACACAAAAGACGAGTTACGTGTCAATGCAACTAGATCATGTACAAGCCTGCTTATCCACCCCAGCCGCTGTGGCGACAGCATTACCCTGATGCTGCCATATCCATGGCACAGGTAAGTCGGGGCGAGTTACTTGTATACCTGAATGCCAGTGAAACCCAGGACGAGTGCGCGCGAGGGCAAGTGATGGCAGATGTGCGCATCGCGATCTGGGGTAACTAGTAACCTAGTAGCAAGAGGCCTAGGTCGTCACCGCGTTGCGCACATAGCATCACTGTCGTCAGACTGTTGCCATCGTGTTGCTATTGCGTCATCGTGCGCATCGGCGGCGTCGCGCTGTCACTAGCTCGTCGTAGTGTACTCATTTAAATCTAGTGATTGGGGTGGGGTGGTGGGCGATGATGCTGTGCACGTCCAGGAACTCCACTGGAACCGTCTTCAGGATGAACGACGTCAGGCCATTCAACTTGAGTGAGTACCATAACAACGGAAAGCATTCGAGATGGAGTGTACGGAGGGCTTGAGTATCTCGGTTGAAGAGTACTGTGGCCCACTCGCAGTCATAGGTCACTAGGGGCGGGCATGTGACTAGGGACAGAGAACGTGAGGACGGCCTAAAGGGAATCCAGTGCACTGATCGCTCACTAAAATGAAGACGAGCTGTTGAATGCGTTCTGCGTGCTGTAGTACATGTTCCACAAAGCGGAAAGCCCGAAGTTCATCTTTCCGAGGGACAAATAAGTATGAGATGTACCTTCGACATTGCCTGCTTTGACCGGGCCAAATGTCCCTCTGTCCACTGCGGTGAGACAATAAAAAGGTAGGTCCAGAGGGTGGGGCAATCCAGAGGGATGTGCGGTGTTGGGCTAAAGTGGAACTTTTCCACAACCTAAAAACAAGCCCAAAAGAAAAAGGACGTACGGACAGAATGCATTCGCGAAATGCGATGTACATGCTCACGGCTCGAGATAACTTGAAGTGGCGCTGTACCTTGGGCTGTATGGGTCTTGATCAAAGCTTCTAAAACAAACGAGGTAGTAATTCCGGAAGAGTTCAATCTCCTCGCGAGCTTCCTCCGTTCGGATGTCTTCTGTCGTCAGGGGTGGACGGAGAACACCTTCACAACCCTACGTGAGTCTGTGTATGCAGTGCAAAGGATAACGTCGATTAAGTAAATGGCAAGTTCATGTCGCTACTTGGATTTGATGCGGCAGATTGTCTGAGACATTACACGATGAAACGGAGTAGTAGCTAGGACGGAATAGACGACACCTTGAAGTGAAGAGACAAGGCAGAAATCCTCGACGGGTCAAGCGAACTCGGGCTGCTTGGAACGGAAGCTCATGTGAAGGTAATCAATAGGCGTAACTTGGATCACGTGATGGCTACTGCCAACCCTCCCTTCAAGTTAACATGACGGCGAGATCTATGATTGACTCGAACGGGACCTAGATTAATCATCTGAATCGTACATATATACATCGTCATCATATTCATCATAGTCCACCGCCTCCCCGTATCCACCACTTTCATATTCTTCTTCCGCCGCCTCGAACTCATTGTGTTCGTATTCATCGTCCTGATGGACCTCTTCCGGCGCCTCCTCTGAGCCACTTTCATGGTCATCATGACCCTCTTCCGCCTCCGCCTCCGCTTCCCCATACACATCACTTCGGCACCCGTCTTGGTCCTCCTCTGCCTCTGCCGCCTCCCCCTCGTGCGCTTCATTTTCATGGTCATGACCCTCTTCCGCCTCCGCCTCCCCATACACATCACTTCGGCACCCGTCTTGGTCCTCCCCCGCCGCTGCCTCCTCCCCCTCGTGCGCTTCATTTTCATAGTCATGGTCCTCCATCACATTTTCATCATAGGTCCCGTCCTCACTGACAGGCTCCTCCTGCTCCTGCTCCTGCTCCTGCTCCCCGTCACTGGCATACCAATAATAATTATAGTCTTCTTCTTCTTCCTCCGAGTCTTCCTCGTAATCGTAGCAGTCGACTTCGGCAGTATCTGTATAGAAGTCCTCCTCCTTGCGAGACACCGTACAGAACTGGCCATTACCCCAGCGCCCCTCCAAGTCAACAAGTTTCAGCAGGGAATCAGAGCCACGTTCAATGCACTGAGAAAGCGTGAGTCGACCTCGAGGTGCTTTGCGCGTGGAGAGCGCGTCGCACAAGGATTTGCAATCGGCACTCTCGAACGGAGCGTCGTCAACCGCGGGCAAGAACGAGATGCCACGGAGCTCCAACTCCTCTAATGCCGGTACGAGAATATGGTCTCGATCTCGATTAGAGTGTTCATCCTCGTTCTCCGCCAAGTTGCAAGGAGTAAGTGAGACTCGGATTTGGGATATGAGGTCTGGCATGAAGCCCTCAATCAATTTGAGATACCGCAGTTCTGGGAGTTGTTCCAGTAAATCCGTCCAGAAGGCTGCAGAGACTGGTGGACCGCAGACCAGGACGCTCCGAGCTTGGGACAAAGACACGGAGGAACAGATGCAGCTGAAGATGTGCTTCCTATCGGCTACTGGTCGGCCGTAAGCGAGCGAGATCCGGAGCGGAGCACTACAGGATGAATCTGGGCAATCACCACTGGCAAGGCAAGGATCGAGACTACGTTCTGCTGTACGGAAGATGGCTAGGGTGCTACCAAATAGTGTTTCACAGTTTTCGATAATCACAGAGCGAATCACCGGTGTCGATGGGGCCTGATCTGACAATACGCTGTGCCTTTGTTTGAGGAGCGCATATAGCGGAACGTATTCCTCAAGGGAGGAGACGTGTTCAGGAGAAAAGTCCAGGCCGAGCATGATTTCAGTTTTCGAAGGGATGATGATGCAAGACAGCAACGCAATGATTACCGAGGGTTGATCGAAGATCGAGAGTTGGGAAAAATAGGGTAGATTGATTTTCTGGAAACTATGAAACCCTGCGCTGGAAAGAAAGCCAGTAGCGCTCAGGCTGGTGAGGGCATTGCGGATAGATAGACACTGCAGATTTCGCATATGACTGAGCATAGCTAGGAACTCGGTGGTATCTTGCTGAAACTGAATTGCCCGTGGAACATACTCGAGACTGAGTTTCGTCAAGTCATCCAGCTTCAGCGAAGGAAGAAACACTGGACAGTGTCCGAGATAGAGTGTACGGAGGGCCAGTGTATCTCCATCAAGATGCAGAGGTGACCAATTGGAATGGTCCCTTGCTCGAAGGGCGAGGGAAAGATGTCGGAGACGACGAGCTCGTGAGGCGAGCTCGGAGAGAAATGGATGCTGGAGATCAACGACATAGTCAAGGCGGAGGTCTTGGATGCGTTCTACATGGCCCTTTACTTGCTCCAAAAAGCAGAGTCCACGACGATCTTGGTCCCAACCGTCAAAGTCGGCACACAAAGCTACCTTCAATAATGCCTGCTTCGATCTGGCCAGTAACTCCTCTGTCCAGCGCGGTGATGTGACAAAAAGGTAGGTCCAGAGAGTTGAACAATCGAGAGCGACACTGCGCCAATGACGGCTAACATATGACACATCGACCCAACTAGGCGCCGTTGAGATCGGGCGGGCGTAATGTTCATGAAAGTAGTCATGAGCGTATTGGATGAATATGGCTTGAAGTATCTCGTTTGGAAGGCGAGAAATGAAGCTGAGGGGGCTCATTTTGACGTAGGGGTTGGACTGTCCCCTAACGTTGACGTACTAGCATAGGAGGCTGACTGCGCGTGGGCCCGGGTGGCTGACTCGGAGACGGTGTCATCCACTGTACCCAAGAGCAGCACATGCCTATCAACACAGATGTCCACCCTTTCTAACCGTCGTGCGCTGTTGGTACTTAGATTTTGTTGTTGTGCATGTTCTATAATGCAACCTATGTTCGCATTCATCGTACTTGCCAGTCGGGGACTTGGCGCGTGAGCCACTACGAATACTAGTACGCAACGCCTGTTTACGCTTGCAAGGCCGTGGGAATCTTGCAAGGTTATTTCAGATCGCGTCGACATCGACTCGGCAGCAACTGGGCCCGGCGCATCTGCAACAACAGATTTCATCGACATGGCTCATAAAAAGCGAACGATCTCAGATCTAACAACCAAAGACACGAGCAGGCTACGCCTAGCTCTAATTGCTTTTCAGGAGAATCTGGTAGAAACGGATGAAGACTTGCCCCCAGAGCTTATCCCTGCCCTGAAGAAACTTGCGGTAAAGCTCCAGGTTGTTCCAATACTAGTAAGTATATCAAGCTAGAAACACAGAAACGGCTATCCTTATACGAACATACAGCACATCTCCTTTTCTCGCGTCAACGATGACATCTTCAATCGACTCGGAATTGCACTGAAACCGATGACCCTACTCTCTGAGCGACGCGAGGAGATAGAGGCTCTTGGCCTTGCAGAGAAGGAAGGAAATTGGTTAACCGTCGATGCAACCAAACAACTGCTGCGTTTGATCCGCGATCATGTCTCCAGAGTGGTGAGCTCGTACTGCTCTTTATTCTTTGTTCACTACCCTTATTCTCCCTCTCAGAATGAAGCAGGCTCTAGAGTTTTAGTCAACACGTTTCTGTTACGTTTGGCATCCGTTATGGGCCACAACGAGGCAGAGGTTAACATCATCCCCGAGTTTCCCATCTCTAGGACGACATTGCAAGGCCATTCTTTCGGCGGCGTTGTAGACTTTTTAGTGACACAGGCTCATTCAAAATACAACAGTTCGTCCAGAAAACAACTTTTGATCATACTGGCTGATAAATTTCCACAAGACTTGTTGCTTGAAAATCCTGTCACTGCTCTTGCACCGCATAATGCCCGCGTAGCGCAACAACATGCCAACATTTTCGAGGCGAAACGGGACAATGTGGCAGTCGCGCTCCCGCGAGCTGTTGTGGCGACTGCTTCGTACTGTAAACAACACGAGTAAGTAGCCTGCTTTACTTTCAACAAAACTCATCGAGTTCCTCCCTAGGTTATCCGTCATGAGGGGCTGTATCACGAGTGGAGAACAGTGGTCCTTTTTTGTCTATAAGACCGACGCGCCAGATCAAGGGTCAGTGGCCATTGCGCGCGAGATAACATTAGGATCCAATTTCGAGAACCTTCCCCTTCTTTTTGGCCTTTTGCGTGATTGGGTATGGCATAATGGTCTTTCGATCCGTCTTGCACAGTCTGACATGTTGACAGGTGGAAAATGCAAGGGCATATCAGCAGAGATTTTTTGAGATCATAGATTAGCCACCTAATGGCTACGAAATCCGGGGATTCAAAGGTCGGAACGTCGATTCCCGCATTCAAGTTACTGTTTACTGTGGTTGACAATGTGATGCTGTAAGGCTCCCGCTCCTATATCACTGATGCAAGGGCACGATCGTGTATATGATCCGCATGTTCTTCGTGCGACTTTGAAGAATGAGGAAATGTAGGGAGGTGACGGTGCTGTCTTGTGATGCGAGTCTGGCCACTGTCGCCCACGCGTTTGCAATAGCGACCCCGATCGAGTACGCTCCGCTAAGATTGTCGCCCGCGTCGAAGCGGATTCAAATATTCAACGACCGAGCTGAGGCAACAGACTCCGTCTAGACTCTTCCTCGATCCCTGGCAACCTGGAGTGATCGCCACATTGATCCGTGCTAATTTACTAGTGCTGAACCAATATGATTCCCATCACCCATACAACCATCCCGTCATTTGGCAAACCAGCAGGATCGTAAACTGGACACCCGTCGCATCATATACCAGATACGCCCGCCGTCCGCCTACCAAAAACGCAGTCAGAGCTACTCCAATCCATCCCCATCGCAATGGAAATCGCCACGTTGCCCTATCGCGCAACACGATTAAAAACGACGAAGGTCCTGGGAAAGAGAGGGTACGCACATCACGTCGAGCGACCAGCCTCGTCCAAGGAGATCGACGAGCACCAGCCATGGTATGATTTTGAACACGTTGTGATCGCCGTTGAACGACGTAGTGTACCCGGCCGTTTGGATCGTTCGTACCCATGCAGCCAAGACGGGTGCAACCAGAGGAAGGAGCCATGTCATAAGCAGTAGGATGTGCGTGTTTTGATTGTATGCATTCACAAACGTCGGTTTCAGCGAGTGGCTGGAAGGGCTCAATCGATCCGCCGGAGTATCCGACGTCTCGTCACCCCCTTCGCACAAGGGCACAGAATTCGTGGGCGTGTTTGCAAGCGTCGGGATAGAACCGGGGTATGCTTGGGCTCGAAAGGTTGCGTTGCAGTTCAAAAGTTGGATGATCCAGCATCCAAGGAATGCCACCTGCCACGGCACCAACAACAATATGAGCACAAGCACCAGAGCCATGGAGATAACCGTGCTTCGTTGCACGCCGATGTCTTCGCGTTTCCTGCTCTCCGTTCGTCAGCTTGGAGTTCGAGAAATACTTGTTACACTGCACCTTTGAATGGGCCGCCTCCCTAGCAATCTGAGTGGCCACATGAGGGCTACCAGCAGCCACCAACTGACGCAGACCATCCCGGTCGCTACACCGACGACAAGCATTCCCAGCGCCACGCGCAACAGCCCCAACTCGTCACCGATGCCAAGATAATAATCGGAGCCAAACGGGAGCAATGCGCTCAATCCAACAAGTGCCATCAACGCGGGCATACGGCACCTCGTAAACACAGCCAAAGAATCCTGGACGGAGAGTTGCTGACCATCTAGATCCCATGATTGAAATAGAAGAAGCGAGACAATGGCGACACCCCAGCCGAGTAACGTAGTAGGATACCGCGTACTTAGTCTGCCCAGTGAGGCCCACCAGTCGACCGAGAGGAACACTTCCGTGACATCTTGACAGCCTGCTCCAGAAGAGTAGATCGTGAGATCCAGCCCATACGATGGCGTGGAGCGTAGACGAGGTATATAAGGAGCAGAAGAGTGCGTGTGGAGGAAAATGGGTCGGCCCGACTCGAGACGATAATAATGTAACTCGGCGTCGTGCGAAGTGTGGACGAGCAGCGGAGAAAACAGGGGGGCTTGAAGAACCAAGTACATTTCAGCATGCACTCTCGGGAAGCTGTTTTACGAACGATGACTTACTGGTACATGACGAATCTGTCGTCATTCTAGGGGTGAGCCTATACACAAGTAGTGCAGTAGCCGAAAGTTGCGGAAGACTGATTTCTGTCTTCCAACCCACACTAGGACGAGAGAGCGATATCTCCGCACCCCTCAAGAGCAGGTCTGCAAAAAACGGATTTACACATTTGTCGTGAGAGAAAAAGAATCGTCACGTACCCCTGAGGCTGAGGTCTTTTTTGACATTGCGAGGTTGGTCAAACCCCCC
>JBBPOD010000458.1:0-18722 GCA_038091255.1 Tylopilus intermedius | reverse complement strand
AAGTAGGCAATCTCGAGAGGCGTGCAGTCGGTCGCCATCTGCGCGATCTCGTCGTCTTTGATGTTCACCTATGGCAACGGATGTGTCAATGGGAGCGACCTGCGCGAAGCAGAGGGCGGGCGCACCACCGAGTATGTCTCGACGCCGGTTTGCTCATCCATCAAATGGCAAAACTCGAGGTCGAGGAGATCGAGAGCGCTATTAATGCTGGTGACGAACCTGTCCCATCCTTGTCTGCTGTCGTCGAACGCGATGGCGAGCGTGGGGTCGGCAGCTTGGAGGGGGAGTCAGTGACGAGGTCGGTGTCGTCGCGTCGAGCACTACCTTTGACGGCGTCTATGCGTTTTTCGCAGAGGACTTGAGCATGTTTGAAGGAGAGAATGCCGCGAGAAAAGACGGCTTGAGGAAAGAGACGCTGTGCGTCTTTTGGAGTCGGTCATTATAATGAAGAGTCCGACTAGTCATTATTATTCACGCGACCATCACGATGTGTGGCATCCTCGCTATACACGGCCTCGAAAAACCAGTCACAGATCGCGCCCGTTTCATTGGACTATCAAAACGTCTCCGTCATCGTGGACCGGACTGGCCTGGGTGCTACGTAGCCAAAGATGTCATACTCTGTCATGATTCATGAACGTCTGGCCATTGTCGGCGTCGGTACGTATCAGATGTCGATGAAAAATGGTATCTAAAGCGTGCACAGATACCGGTGCACAACCACTCATCAGTGACGATGGCAAGCTCACTCTCACCGTCAACGGCGAGATCTACAGCCATCTTTCCCTTCATGCGAGCCTTGGACCAGGCATCAAGTTCAAGACTCCGAGTCACTCTGATTCCGAGGTCATTCTACCCCTGGTGCGTGTGTCGAACGCGATCTCTGTCGATCCTTCCTCCTTATCAACCTCGTCCATCAGTACAAGAAACGCAATGAAAACGTCGTGGCGCTCCTCGATGGCATGTTTGCCTTTGTCCTGTTCGATGAAACCGTGACGCCATCTAGAATCATCGCTGCCCGCGATCCCATTGGCATCTCCACCCTTTACCAGGGCTGGTGTTCTAAACGACCAGGCGTAACCTACTTTGCGTCCGAACTCAAAGCACTCGCAGGCGAGTGCGACAACATCATATCCTTTCCTCCCGGCCACATGTTTGACAGTCGGGACAACTCCACCACGCGTTACTATCTACCGTCGTGGTCCGATGGCGACCAAGAGAACGCACTTTCGCCCACGACGTCGGCAGATTACACCTTGATTCGCGAAACGCTCGAAGCTGCCGTCCGGAAACAGTTGATGTCCGAGGTGCCCTATGGCGTCCTTTGAGTGGTGGGTTGGATAGCAGCTTGATCGCGGCCATCGCTGCGCGGGGGACAGAAAAGGTCACTCGAGGATCGTCAACGCAAACTGGCTGAGGCCACCAACGGTCCGCCAACTCCCAGATTGGATGACCTGACCGAACGAGGTGAGCAAGCAACCCTATCTACACACCACTGCTAACCGATGGGTCGAACAGCCATGCTTGCCGGCTGGCCCCAGCTACATTCCTTCTCCGTTGGACTAGAAAACTCTCCCGACCTCTTGGCGGCAAAGAAAGCAGCCCACTTTCTGGGCACTGTTCACCACAAATTCGTCTTCACCGTGCAAGAAGGTCTAGATGCCATTCCTGACGTGATTTATCACCTAGAGACCTACGACGTGACGACCGTTCGGGCCAGCGCGCCCATGTACCTGCTCAGCCGTAAGATCAAGGCGATGGGTGTCAAAATGGTGTTAAGCGGGGAGGGCAACGATGAAATTTTCGGAGGTCCGGCACGATTGCGCAACTTGGAGCATCGTACGTCCGAGGAACTGATCCACTTTGCACCCGCAGGCTACCTGTACTTCCATGCGGCCCTAGAATCTTGTGGCTGACCAGTAGGTTCCGGCCGGTCTCGTTCAAAGTTAGGTTTTCTCACCATTGCTTTATGAATAGTTCCGCCTCGATGAGAGCGGGTGACCGAACCCCGCTGGACAACATGCTGGCCATTGCACGAATCAGGCTCATGACCGTTGTTGTTAGCGGGAGCTTCGAGGTAGAAACCAATGGATTCAGGATGCATGTCAAAGTAGTTGATGGCGCAACTCAAGTCAGTATTCACTAACATGAGCTAATGTTGATTCGGGTTATCATATCCAACAGGGGCTCTTCCCGACAACGATACGGTGTCACGTATTTGGCCAGGTGTGACGGTTGTCGGGTTCAAGATCAACACGCCAAACCACGCAGCCTCGGGACAGTTTGACAAGGCTGCGGCATCGCGCCAACAAAAGCAGCAGCGACAACAGCAATGACCATGGTAAGAATGAATTGCATGTTGAAAATGGAGGGGATGTTTCCAGTGGAACCTCTTCGAAGCTTAAATACCCCAGAAGGCACCGCTGGTTGGGAACCAAAATTGTACTGGACGGTCATTAACGACCAGTTCAGATCCAGCGCAACGTCATTGGTGGGCAAGAAGACCGCACCGCGAAAAGCAAAGGCGGTGACAGGTACCCGCTTCGTCCTTAAATTCTCCAAAGTGCGAGCCTGACTTTAAGTAGACCCCGAGAGTGACTGGAGGAACAAACGGGCAACAATATGCCGATGCTTCACAACATTCAAGCCCAAATGTGTTTTATGCGAGTGGCCGAAAGACGTGAGGCGAGCTCAGTGTGCTCCAAATATTTGGGAATTACGGGTAGCACTGACCCTCAGGGGCACCTACCTCAGGCTAGATCATTTATTGGTTGGGTAGTAACTAGTAAACAACGACCAGACAGGAGATCACTCCAACGATTGAGCTTGTTTCCACACCCAATGCAAGAGGTTCCTTCCACTATCTTTTGTCACTCTTCGCTCCGGTAACGTGGCAACCATTATGCTTACACTCGGTGAGATCCTTCCATGTATATGTGTTGACCGTACTCCTCTCGGGGGCAGTAGTGTGGCAGTGTTGAAGTCGCGGAGCTACATTGGACCCGCACGGCGACCTCCGGCCTATCGAGCGGACCCCTGGCATTTATAGTTCGGAAGTCGCCGAACGCACGCCTCTTGGTCGTCACTCTCGTTATTCATGCGCGGCATAGGCTATTCTGGCCGTCGCTTTACAGTAAGATGACCGCACCAGCCCGAGTCTTGTCCAATGCGTATATACTCACCTCCCCCTCAGCTTGGACCGTCCCCTCCTCGACACTGGCCCATCGCCATCCGTCGGGAACGCCGCTGCAGTTCGCAGCGAGAAGCCTCATCACCGACGTCCTCATCGAGGGCGACTTCAAGCCTTCCCGCCAGCATGCATCCAGTCGCGGCACCTCTGCCTGGTCAGGGCTCTTGGCCGTAGTCGCCCGAGTACGCTTTTCCATCTCTACCATTTCACGTCGCGTCAAACTTGATATCTATTCCTTTAGATATTGCCCTTTCCACATTCAAAAAGCCACGACACTCGATCGGCAGCTTCGAATACCCTCTCTCAAATATTCTCCATTGTCCCGTCTGGCGTTCGCAGTCAGAGGACGTGAAGCCCCCGATCGGCTTTCCAATGACCCCTCCCGAATCCCCCCCTTTCTCTGTCCAGGAGCTCATGCAGAGGGGCGCCCTCCTCCTTGCCCCTTCCGGAAAAAAGCTCGGCCTCGATTTCCTTGATAGCGACGGTGGCGCAGGCGACATGGACATTAACAAGGAACTCGCAACTGAAGCAGAAGCCGACGCCACCAGCACTCGTCAAGAGTGAAGATCTTGCATCCTCGGTCTCCCCCATGGAAGTCAACTTCAACCTCAGATAAGAGTGCTCGCAGTCAAGTACCCCTGCCGTACCTTCACCGGTCATCCCAGCTACCCCAGCAGTTGAGGCGGCCGACCTTAGCGGACTCTGCACACGAACGAAATCGGCTGAAGCGCAAGCGAAAAGTCGGGAGTTCTGCATTTGTTGCTCCATCGCCCCCACCCCCTTCTTGTACCGGTGCGCGCTACAGTACTACCGCCGCCGGACCCTCGAATAAGTAGGTCGATGTCTACTGTACGCCAATCCATTGACCACTCTCTGTAGAGCGCGCCTTCTGTCCACGGAGGCACAAGAACCACCAAAGTCGCGTACAGATAGTCCAGGTCCTTCCACTAAAGGCCTCCCCTCAGAAAAGGTGGCCATCGATCCTTCAAGAGGCGGCACTGTTTCTCCCAAGTCCGCTCAACAGTCCAATGCGCTTGAAGTCCCACAAGGGTCATGGGTCTGGGGTGGGATCGTTAATCTTCTGGAGGTGGATTTGTTGTTGCCTACATGGGGAACACGTCATGGGGCGGCGATGGCACTGCGAGAACTGCTCAAAACACAGGATACATCTAGCTGAATGAAAGGTTAAGTTTTCTACCCAGGTCCAAAATCTTTACTGATCATCTTTTACAGATGGTGTTTCCTCGACTGAAAATGCGCGTGCGCTACAATCATTTGGCGGCGAAATTTCTTTGTGTTTTCGTTCTCGATCATTTCGGAGATTTTGTTTCCGATCAGGTGTGTGATAACAAACCTTGCTCGGCTCCGTGTTTAAGGTTCCAGGTAGTCGCTCCCGTCCGCGAAACTGTTACACATGCCCCTTCGCTCCGTGGACCATGTGCACTCTATCCTTCCCTCGAAGGCCAAAGCAGGCAGGCAGGATGATCGGAACCATGTCTGGGAGGTGCGCCATGCCGGTCTCCTAGGGATCGGGTATGAAGTCGCGGTCAGAAGCGATTTGTTTGTCGCCGGAAAGGATGAAAAATCATACGACGCGGGAAAGGGGTTTTAATTGGTATCGTGGATACTGCTGTGCTAGGGTATATCGGCTTGCTTTTTGTGCGGTATTCTAGGTGCTGAATATTTCCTAGGCTCAGCGATTGGGATGACGACGTTCGTGCAGCAGCTCCAACTTGTTTGCTGCCCATCTGGTTGGGCGGTTACCGGATTCACTCGATCGAGTCTTGGTTGTCTTGTGGAATTGTTTGCGGGACATGAAATATGACTTGAGCGTTGGCGTTGTCATGGATGTACTGGGTATGTGCCACTCCTTAGATGATTTCCTTGGATCCATCCAACCGCCGACAGGTAAATTGGTTACCTACAGCAAAGTCATCGACATCCTTGTAGATTCAAATCTATCGTGAGTGTCATATCACTGTTGACATCTCTTGCTAACACCTTTGTGTGTCATTAGCCTCCCGCTATCAGACCTTGCGCCGACATTATTCCCCCTTTTCCGACATACAATTCCGAACGTCCGGCTGGCTGTCATCACTTCCTCGAGACTGGATAGCCACTCCATTCCTGCGCCTCTTCTTATTGTTGAAGAGCGTTCCGAGATAAGATCAGCATCGTTCTTTAGTTGGCGAACAGTGCTTGAAATTATCTCGAGTACGCCCGGTCTGATCAAGGGGACGGTAAAGCAACAAACTGTCCTGTAATAGTATGCGATCATGGTGGCGCCTCGCGGCGTTCCTATCGACACTTCAGCATTTCATCACCCAACATTTGCGGAAGATGGGATCGATGCGGCTCCTGAGAAACCTAACGTCGACAAGGACATGCTCGCTCAAAACTGTCCTTAGTCTCTTCAGAACTTATATTGCAAGCTTGGATCGCTGTAGTAACGGCGCTCGCCTACTTAATCGTATACTGGCCTCCACAGGTACGTCATCCGGTGTACTACCCTGGGATGAATCTAGTAACTGAATCAGTCAATTCAGTCTATCGAAGAACTCTTTCAACCTATTCTTATCCACTATGTGAATTCGACAAACGTGCTTCAAAAGTTCCTAGCTGCCATAGTTGCCGAGGAGCTCCTGAGGGGATGCTGCGATTACTACGTCAAGGACAATTCCCTACTGTCACGTCTTTCTGTGCTGTCGTTCGCGACTGCCGTGTCGAGGATCTTCCCCCCCTTCTGGCTTGTCTGCCGACATCCAATGCCACTCACACGCTCCAAAGATTGAAGCTGGAAACATTGGAACCCGGCGACTCTGACGACGGTCTTTCATCGGATGTCAGATTTCGCCTTGCAGACTTACAGCCATGCATGCGCTTTAGCGACCTTCGTCACTTGGAGCTGAATGTCGGATGCCGTGTGGATTTGACAGAGAGCCATGTCCTGACGCTGGCATCGGCGTGGGCCAAGCTGGAGCATCTCTCGATAAATCGGGAACATGGTTGGCGTTGGCATCGGGACTCTGGAATTACTCCAGGCGGATTCATCCAGCTTCTCCAAACGTGTCGTTCGATCACTTTTATCTGCCTAGTTGTCAATACCCAAGGTTACACTCAAGTGTCCGCAAGTCACGTGCCTGCGAGCCTCAGATTGACCTGGAGGCAGTCGACGTTATTGACTCAGCCATCGAAGATCAATCTGTGACAAGTCATGACCACTTTCTTTTCCGGTCTCGCGGCTTGCGCCTCTACGGCATTTTCCTTCCTTTTTGGGCTTCCCGACGGGGAGACTGACGGTGACTACTTTGATCGTTGGGATGGTGTATCTTCGCGTCTACGAAGTTTTGAGGCGGAGTCTACTAGGACCCCTTCGTTCTATGCTCTCGAATGGGATATCTACGTACCAGTGCCCGTTGAAGATGAGCAGGCGTTTTGACGGCGGGACCAGGATTGAACGGGCCTCTGGACTATCGCCGGCAACCTCTGGGCCAGATGCCCACGTCGCTCGTTGCGCATATATCATGATAGATACTCTAGTTTATATATTCTTGCTCCCATTCATGGACACGAACGTCGACTAGATACGAGTCCCCTCCGAGACCTGAGACCGCTCGCTTCTCTTCTTGCACGGCGTCATGACATTTCACTTTATCCTTGACGTGGACAAGATCAAAACTGAAGTACTGGCACGTCGATCCCGGCGTTTCATCAGCGAGAAACCCAACATTCCGAGAAGCTACGGCTTTGCAAGTCCCGCCGGGACCCGGTCTGCGCCTTTCGAGCACCTCCTTGTCGCTTCTCGGGGGCCTTTTCCGCTCTCTGCCACGGCCTCTCGCGCTCCACTTCAGTCACATTAGTACGCTTCAAGTTGTTTTGGATGCTGCGTACAACCCACTCCGCAAAGCTACTCGTTCGTCGACCACCTTTTCAGTCCTCCGCCAGTGCACCGCATCGCCTCGAGTCGCGCTCCACCTCAACTACGTTTGTTTTGGATGCTGCAGACACGTGCTCTTGTATGATATCTCTTCCGTTCTGTTGGTGTTCTCTCCCCAGCTCATGCCTCCGCGATACACATAGCCTCCGAGACTGACGCAAGACGTGCCCAGCTTACAGTAGGTGGCCTTGGAAAACATTTCGAGAGCCCAAAGCGTCCCAGCGATAAGACACAGACTCGAAGTGTCATAGAGAACCCCCGGGCAGGCCTCCAACTTGAAGTGTCGTCGCGCTCAGAAAACCGCTTTCACCAAATGTGCGGTCCGTATCGCTTTGCAAGAGCGGACGCTGCTTGTACAAGTCGACCAAGATACTTGGTTTGTAGTATGACATCTTTCCCAAGCAGATGATGTTGCGCCTCCGGTAGTTCGCCACAACTGCGATGCATGCATGTGGCCACCGGTGGGCATGGTAACTCACATACAATCCGCGCGTGGTAGTTGGTCTCGGCCTCTCAGATGGCGAAGGCACAGAACACCTTTGGTCGCGTCTCATTAAGTTGATTGGAATAGAACGCTCTTCCTTGGTAAGATTGAATTCTCCGGACTGAACTTTATTAACAAGGCTAAACCAGCACCAACGACGTATTTGGTTAATCGATCGTCAAGCTATGGCGATCGGAGCAGAGATACGAGCTGACCTCTGGGACTGGATCAAGCGCAGGCTTCGTCGTGGAGTCTACAAAGGGGAGTATGAACGCCTGCCGACGCACCCTCAGGTTGAACAGTACTAGACGGCAATCTAGAAAAAAAACTCCTATGCGCATAGGTTTTCTTCTCGAATCGAGCAGGGACGGACAGGTCTACGACGCTTTCGAGTACTACGGCATCAACATTGCGCTCTGGAACACCGACCTAGTCTGTCGCTCGCCGCGATACCCGACGTGGGATGTCCAATGGGCCACTCGGATGTCCCGCAAGGGGAATACTCAACGCGGGCGTGCTCCTCGTCGACCTTGCCATCGTCCGTGCGACGCTCCCAGCGCTCGAAACGCGCTGTCGCGAGATGGCGCGCGCCAGGTTTCGCGAACAGGACGCGCTCAACGTGCGCTTTCGGACGGATTGGGTCGCGCTGGGACTCGGGCGGAACACTCCCCATGGCCGCAACATCGTTGGAGGGCCGTCGATAGGCGATGTTGGCGTTGCAGGGTGGTTGCTTGGTGGTGGCTATTCGCTGAAGACGAACCAGCATGGGCTAGGGATCGACAATATTTTGCAGGTGGTGATTGTCCTCCCTACTGGGGAAATTAGGACAGTCAATAACCTGAGCAAGGGTGATGATAAATTATGATTTGAGGCCGTAAAGGTGCCGGATGTCTACCGCTTCATGATTGCTTGAAGTTGACAATTCTGTTAGGGAGGAGGTAACAACTTCGGCATCGTTACCGAATTCACGGTTCGAGCACACCACCAAGCGAAGCCGACTTGCGTACGTCTCTCCAGGCATTACTTGCCCTTCTATACGTTTACTCTTTGGTGTAGGGTTGTCTCTTCCAATACGAAGTCGAAGGCTTCGAAGAGGTCAAGACTGCTGTTGTCAACTTTGCCCAGCAAAAGGACCCGAAAGCGTGTATCGTCGCAGCATTCAGATATTTCTGCATTCCTGGTGGTATCAAGGTACGTTGTAACGCGTTGACCACGCTGTATACTTATTTTATTACCGAAGGCAAAGTTGACTGTGCAATGCTTCTATGATGGACCCAGACCCGAAAACGATGGTCCTTTGCAGAGTCATTGACCACAGGACCGAGAGCGGCGGGGGTGACACTGTCGGGTGGCAGTCTGTTCCGAGCCCCCCGTTTCCAATCTGGCCTCGTGCTTCTATTGGTGCCTTCATCACGCATAAGATGGCGCCAGTCCCACTTCAGCACCTATTTCCGCTCTCTGATGTTTTTCACACCTGAAAAATGACCATCGAGCATGTCTCCGAGGACACGCTGGTCGACCTATTTCGTCTCCAATTTTCCAAGGTGTGTATATCTCGTCCTCTCGAGCAACATTCGAAGGAAGCTAACGAGTTCCTGTCGGGCGCTACAGTACCTCAACGGTACGGCTCCGATGTATCTTGGCTTGGTCACGCTGATCATTGACACTTTTCTCTACTAGTGGCCGCGTTGGCCGTTTTCGTATGCATAATGGTGTCGGAACTCCACTTCGGTCTGATACTTGCCCCATTCAGGTATTCGATTACTGTTTGACATTCACTAGAGAGGTTCTTCAACTCCATTTGCGCATTCTATGGTTCTTCCACGTCTCTCCAAGTAGAGTATGTGTGGGGAACGAAGTGGGAGATCACACGAATCGTGTTTACATTGTCAAGATACCTCCCGCTCATATCGTCCTCGCTGACTTGTTATAGTCCGTCTCACTTTCTTCTTTGTATCGAGCGTCTGACGAAGACATGATCACAGAGGCTCTGGTCAACAATAAAGTGCGGATACTCATTACTCTTCTTGGCAGGCCATCTTGATCCTTGTTCCCAGTGTGGTTCTTTTATTCTCGCGCTAGATGGTAAGGCTGTGTTGAGACTGATCGAGCTTGCTTTCCTGAGGCGCTCCCTTAGCCATGTATACTGCAGGCATCATTTTTGCAGAGGGAATATTGATCCTACGCACGTATGCTTTATGGGGTCGCAACAAACGGGTGCTCATTGTGTTATTGTTCGCGGCGGGGGTAAGTCTTCTTCCTATGTTTGCGCACACCCGGTCCAATTTTCATGCGCATTTCTAGGCATTCATCGCAGGCGCTGAGGTGGTATCGCTCCGATTCAGAATTGTTTTACCCGGGGATTCCACCTCGCCGTATCGTGAGTCTGGGTCAGTCGTGTGGACAAACTGCTAACCCTAACTGCATAGAATTTTTCCCATCTTTGTGCCCTTACCGATCATCGAGGAATGCTGCATTTCAATACGGTTTTTTAGTAGCTTACGAGGTCAGTGAGTAGCTCTCGTGGCTTCCTGCCGAGTCATGTCTAACATTCTTTCAGTCCTTCAATGCATGTGTTCGTGGAGAAAGTTGGGAACCTAACGCGATGTCCGCAGTAGAGCGTTGAATACCCTATATTGGGACGGGATTGTGTATATGTCATGGGTTATCGGTAAGTACTCCCACTACATGTATGAACGACTTTGATCCGAGCATATCAATCAGTGTTGACTGGAGCTAACATGACTGTGATGACTGCTGCACCGGTGAGTGTGCGCGACTCTCCCGCTACCTAGCTATGTTCAGTGTGCTCTTCCCCTCTAGATCACATACATTCCTGCCTTGGATACGTTCGTCTCTTCTCTCACATCATATGCATCTGCGGTTTCTCACTACGACACAGAGCCCAGGTTGCTCTTCACAGCGTTCTTGCGTCTTGGATCTTCAATTTGAGGGGATGGGATAAGCAGGTTCACACTACCACGGACGAGTTGTCGCTCGAATCTAGGGGCTCGGAACGTGTGCGGCATGTGCGGCTGCGGACAGAAAAGTTGTACTTGACGGAAATGGAGGATCCGGGGATCGTCCATTTCACCGGACCCGTTCATCCGTCAATGCACTGAGTCGTGTTGAATCCCTACAGTGGGCACATGCATACGACGCGCTGTCTCCACCTGGCCCGATCCTTGACAATTACCCTCTCGCGGGCGAGAGCACTTGCTTTCCTTCAAGGCTCCCCTCCAACGGCGTATCACGAAATGGCATTTACTCTTCACCGTATATATGCCGAGTGCCATTCGCTGCTTCACTGTTTCTCAAGTGACCGCAAGATCCCCATCTCGCGTGTCCCTCACCTCGGAGACGATATAGACATTACGGGCACAAGACCCGAATGCTTCACCATCAATACTGCATACGAGGTCGTAGGCGCCATGTACACAAAGCTCAAGGATAGTCTTGGAAGGGCGAAGAAGCGCGAACTCTTGCGGAGAAGAGACGTAGAATCGTGCAGAGTATTGAACATTATGCCGAGTCTTCAACTCGGCACGATACACGTGTTTCGGCTGCATTTGCAGCAGCTTTTGTAGCGTTCATAAGCGCGTCAGACAAGGTGAACCCTGTGGTGAAAGGTATCATGAACGGCGTCACTTAATAACGCACAGAACGAAGAAAACTTGGATCTTCAAAAACGCTCCGCAGTTGCTGTTGCCAACTTTGTCGACTTTTGCATTCAACACAATATCAACCAACCGCCACACAAGATAGTGAAGAACCTTTGCAAATTCCTCTGCCAAGACGTAGAACATACGCCAACGTTATTCACGGACGATACACAAAGGTATTCTTACCTTGCAGGCAATGGTTGAAGATCGCACCTGCTAAGGCAGGCAAGGAGACGCAAGAGAAGGGACAGCTGCGAAGTCGGAAGAAGAAATTGCGAAGACGAGATTCTCTAGAAGGGGAGCCGGTCTCGCGTTCGGTCGATATCAGTGAAATTCGGACCGCGCCTTCTCGAAGCCATTCCCAAAATGTGGCAGTCTATGTCTGATAGTCTATTGAGCGCATGTATAGGTACAGTCAAATTATCGTTCATGATCGCA
Organism: Tylopilus intermedius; assembly: GCA_038091255.1. Classification (NCBI taxonomy): domain Eukaryota; kingdom Fungi; phylum Basidiomycota; class Agaricomycetes; order Boletales; family Boletaceae; genus Tylopilus; species Tylopilus intermedius. The sequence goes on along the minus strand of JBBPOD010000458.1, from coordinate 7,011 downwards.
TCGGCTCTTATTGTCACACCTTTAATAGAGTCTCCCCAAGAAGCCGACGTCGCCATGGAAAAGAAATACGGTCAGGACGTCACCGACTCCCTGAGTGTTCTGTATCACCTGCACTGGACCCCGCTTTATGGCCTAGGCTTGCCGAGTTGTTCCCAGCCATCGTTGTTGCTCTTCGGAGTAAATTTGCGATCATCCGGCAGACGGCTGCTCGGTGCTTTACCACCATCTGTGAAGTCATCACTACAGAAACGATGCGCTTTGTCATAGATCACCTACTTTCCTTGATCGGGGATGCGGCTGTACTTCAGAATAGACAAGGGGTCGCCGAAGCCATTTACCGTGCGTCCAGCAATTTTTCACCATCTCTCGTGACACGTGCGCTGACTGTGTTGTCAGACATCGTGCAAAAGCTTGACATCAAAGCGCTTCCCTACATCATATTTCGTTGTCCCTGTGCTTGGAAGAATGAGCGACTCGGACGACGACATCCGGTCAACAGCGATGAATACGTTTGCATGGTTAGTGAAGATGGTCCCACTGGAGGTAGGCAGTTTTTGGCGCGAAAGAAACCGGCTCTAAAAACGCACATAGGCCGGTCTATCCGACCCACCCGGTTTCCCGGAGGAGTTGCCGAACGCAGACAAGAAGAGAGGCAATTTCTAAACGGTAGTCCTACGTAATACATATGAAGAATCAACGCAGAGCTACGCAAATACCAACAAGAGGGTGTCAACTGGTGAGCAATTTTCGTTGATTGTCCTAGTCAAGGATTACGAACACCAGTGATGATGCATAGATATGGGACTTGGGAAGACGCTTTAGTCGATATGTATACTGGCAAGTAAGCATGCCGAACGCGCCAAGGAATATGAAGAGACAAAGTCCCGGACTCCATTCAGCTTCCGTCGTTAATCACCTGCCTTCCGACACTCGCGGGACACTGGTACTATGAGGTCTTGAAGTACGCCGAAAACATTCGACCTATCCTTTACACTGGCAGCTCGAAAGAGTGATCAAAGCTTCTGCCCAAGCTGGCTACGATGGATATAGTAATAACTTCGTACGGAGTCGCTCGCAATGACATCGCGAGTTTGGAAGATATCAACTGGCTCTATTGTGTCCTTGACGAAGGTCATGTTATCAAGAACGCAAAGACGAAATTGACAAAGGCGGTCAAAGCTATCCAGGCACAGCACCGATTGATCCTGTCGGGAACTCCAATCTAGAACAATGTACAAGAACTCTGGAGCTTGTTCGATTTCCTGATGCGCGGATTCCTCGGCACAAAGACTTCGTTCAATGGGCGGTTCAGCAAACCTATCCGTTCGGGCCGAGATGGGAAAGCAAAAACTGGTGAAGCTGGTGGGTCGGTGAGTGTTATACTCTCACCAAGTCTGAGCTTGGATGTTTTTACAGCTGCTTTGGCGCTAGAAGCTCTGCATAAACAAGTGTTGCCTTCCCTGCTCCGTCGTTTGAAGGAAGACGTCCTAAATGACCTACCACCAAAGATCATTCAAGACTACTACCGCGAGCTTTCAGAAGTGCCAAAGCTTCTGTATGACGACTTCTCCAAATCGAAAGCAAAGGCAGAGGTCGAGTGTCGTTCAATCGGTGGCATCGGGAAAACAGAAGGACGGCGGACAGCAACATACGTATTCCAATCGTTGAAATACCTTCGCAAACTATGCAACCATCCATCGCTTGTGCTGAAGACCAACAATGACGCCGTCACGGCGGCCTAGCCAAGGTTGGAGGCAACGCTGACAGCTTGAGCGATATCCAGCATGCGCCCAAGTTACAAGCACTACAGTAGGCCGACACCTTGAGTGCTGTTTCAAAGCTTGCTCACCACCTTGCTTAGCCAACTTCTAGGCGACTGTGGCATCGGAGGCATTCTCTCAGCATCGTGCTCTCATCTTCTGTCAGATGAAGCAGATGCTGGACATTATTGAAACCGACTTGTTCAAACGGTACATGCCTTCCGTCACTTATATGCGCCTCGACGGTGGTACAGATCCAAACAAACGCCACGCTATTGTTCAAACGTTCAATTCGGACCCAAGTATCGACTGTCTTCTGACCACAACACACGTCGGAGGGCTGGGGCTTACGCTGACTGGAGCAGACGCTGTCATTTTCGTGGAGCACGACTGGAATCCGATGAAAGACCTGCAGGCCATGGATCGCGCCCATCGGATTGGTCAAAAGAAGGTTGTCAATGTCTATCGACTGACCACAAAAGGAACGTTAGGGAAGATCATGGGGTATGTGTGATATTTCTGTGGTTACATGTTTTGTTCATTGATAGCGCAGGTTGAAACGATTCAAGCTTAACATTGCTCATTCGGTCATCACCCAACAGAATGCTGGTCTGTCATCGATAGACACGGACCATGTTCTCGATCTATTTAGATGGACATCGGAGGAAGAGGACGCGGCTGCCGTAGCAAAGAAGGAAAAGGAGGTGAAAAATGCGCCTGGACCTGTTGGCCAAAAGAATCTGCTGCAAGTCTTGAAGATGTTCCAGCAGAGGGCAAGTACGAAGGCTTGGACCTCTCCAGTTTCATGGGCGCTCTCTAGGGATGCAATGATTTTCCTTGGTCATTTGACATGGACATTTTTTTGATTGTTGTTCGATCCTTGGCATAACCTACACAATAATGTATAATGTACACGTAGAATCCTCTCTTTGTGGAATTTCCTTGCATTTCATCGCCAATACGATCGAGTCGTGCTTGATTTAGATCCTTCATCATGTCCGCAACATCTGGTATTGGTGTCCACGAAGACTCACGCAAGCTCTTTCTGCCGCTGCCGAGACGAAAAGCGTTCGATAAAGTCAACATTCAGAACGGTGCGATATCGTCCCCACCCATCAACCGCGTGCGAACCTCACCCGGTCGCACTCGCTACAGAGTCTCTCGTTCAAGTCGCGTTATTGGCGTCTCCGAAGAACTCACGCAGGCTTTTTCTGCCGCTGTCGAGACGAAAAGCGTTCGATTCATCAAGGACAACATTCAGAACGGTGCGACATCATCCCCACCCATCAACCGCGTGCGAACCCCACCCGGTCGCACTCGTTACAGAGTCTCTCGTTCCAGTCGCGTCGGTCAACGTTTCCGGCGGCCTCGATGATGACCTTGCACTTCTTCAAGACCACCTCGAGGAGAGTGCACCATACTACGTGCTCGCACGCCTGGACAGTCGACCATCCGAGTGGCTGATTATCAGTCATCATGATGTGCCCTGCCCAGGTCAGACAAAAGGTGAGTACTTTCTCGATCACGCCTGATCGCGTTTTTCAACGACTGTGTCCAGATGCTCAACGCGTCGACACGCAATGCACTGACGAACTCCTCGGATCGACGTCTGCTTGCTACGGACGAGTCGGACGTCACGCCGAGCGGTTACGCTACTCACAGACGACACCAGGCTGCGCCCAAACCCATGAGCGCCAGAGAGCAAGAGATTGCGGACATCAGAACGGCCGAGAGGGGATCGGGCGGGAGCTACGAGGGCAGCAGAGCGCGACAGAATCACCTCGGGAATCAGGAATTGGGATATGCGTGGGCCGAGGACGCCAGGGAGGCTGTGGGGGAGCTGCGTGCTGGCGAGGGCAGTCGGTTGGTGATCTTGGTCAGTCGCTGTGTTGGTCGATCTTGTCTTTTTTCGCTGACCTCGATGGCCTAGCAAATCGACGAGTCGGAGCAGGTCGTGTTGAGTAGCAGTGTACCGATCGACGATGTGGACGCGCTTTCTGCCCATGTGCCTCCCTCGGATCCCTGTATGTGTCGACGGTTATCTTTTTCATGATATAAGCCATGGTTCCACGGCGTATTGTTTCTTCGCATAGCAGGATGCCTCTCCGAATGGGAGGGATATTGATCAGCCGGCTGCTCCTTGATACCGCTTGACTTGATGCTAATGCAATCGATTTCGGCCGTAGCGTTCATCTATTCTTGCCCGAGTGCATCATCGATTAAGTCCCGTGTGGTCTACTCGACAGGTGCTGGGGTTACCTTTAGACAGGTGAAAGGCCTGTTGGGCGAGCAGCAGGGTTTCGCGCTCGCGTCGAGGAAGGTTGAGACGTCTGATCCGAGCGAGCTGACAGCGGGGTTTCTGAGGGAAGAGCTCGCGCCGGAGAATGGCACGAACGATGCATTGACGCGACCAACGTCGTTTGCGCGACCCAAAGGACCAGGACGGCGACGTTGACTGGTTGTGAATCTTTTGGATGTGATACTGACAGGATCACCGGACTATTCGGAGGAGCTCCGAGTCTGATGTTGTGCCGCTTGGCTACTAATAGCTCGCCGTTCGTCAGTCATTCACTACGTTGGGCGTGCGGGTTCAGACTTTCACGCCTGTCGTGCTCAGAACACGCTTCGTAGTCAGCTTGAGAAGTTACAGCACGCCCGTGCGGGCGCCCACGTCAAAAGTCTGGACATCGGACGATGAGGCTGTCAAGAGCGTCAATATAGTACGGCTACAGCTTGCTAATCTATTTGATTAGCTTGTACGGCACGGTACTACTGAGGCTTCGACCGGATCGTAGCTTGCTCTTATTTGGTCCTAATGCGTAGTGACGGACCATTGACAGCTACGAAGTCCAACACTCTTCAAACCAACCTCATCATGACCGCCGACTTCTGGACAAGTGCGCAGGTTGGGTCAAGTCCTCACGCGGAATGTAGCTCACCCGGCCCGTGTTAGCAAGCGATGGATCGTTGATCGTGCAACACTACATCAAGCCCGCGCTGATGACCTCCAGTACGTCGACGACCCCGAATACTTTCCATGCTTTCCATCTTCTTCGCTAACGGTACGTCAATTTACTTGCCCTTTAACATCTTACACATACCCCACTCAGTGATCACAAAACTCGGCAGGAGAAATGAGACTTTCGACAATACATTAAGTATTGCGACGGCGATCATCTTTTTTCGCAGGTTTTACATCGAAAACGCGTACTGTGAGACCGATCGATTCATCGTCATCGCCGCCTGCTGCGTTGCTGGAAAAGCCGAAGAAACCCCATGCACATCAAGAACGTCGTTTCAGTGGCCCGTTTGTTTTTTTAGCCGTATGTCTCTTCGGCTTGGAAACGGAATCTGATGCACGTTATTAGGCAGAGCAACCATTTGGGGTCAAGACGTTTCCTTCTGATGATTCAAAACTGGCAGAGGTGGAGTTTCACCCCTTGACCGTATTTCATCCTTACCGGACGCTCATAGCATTATGCAAGAAAGAAAGCGCGAACGATTCTACGACAAAGGCGGTGAAGTAGGGGCAGGGGTCGACGACGGGCCACGATATTGAGGCACGGGTGAGGGACAGTGCTAAAGCGACATGTAGGTCCGTTATCGACGGCACGTACAGGTCCGACCCGTGTCTATTGTATCCGCCGCACCTCCTTGCCATCACGCCGCTCTACCTCACCGTCGTGTTGCACGCTCCCACGCAAGACCTCGTCTTATCTCCGAACGAAGCCCACGCAACTCGCTTCGGCGATCGTCCCGCCACGCGTCCAACGCATCGATGGAATCAAAGAAATCGCAGGATATCATCGGCTTCTTTGCCGGTCTCAACGTGTCAATGTCGCTCGTCGCCACATCGCCCAAGAGACGATCTCGAGACTTTGCACACCTATATTCTACTCATCTGGCCGGCGTTTTGGACTCGCTACCGGTCATGCGTCGGGAGGACCTGGCTTCCCAAAAGCCACTCACCCCTCCGCCGACGATGCCCCACCCGACCCTCAGCTTACCCGAGGCTGACAGCGACGGCTTCTTGGATGGCCAAGATGTCGAGGACATTGAGGAGGAATTCGACATTGATGAGTCTTATCCGTCTCCATCTGGATCTTCGGCGCCACACTCGGCCCAATGTGACCTTCCTCTCTCCCCTCTTTCCCCGAATTGGGGACCTCCTTGCTCACAAGCGCTCCCGATAGCGTCCTCGCACGATTATTCTGAGTCGGACCACTTCAATGCACTCTTTTCCCCGTTTGACGCCCACGCGCCACCTCCACTGGATTACCGCAACCCTTCCCCTCCGTCACCCCATAAACCGTCTTCGTTGCTCGAAGTCGATGTCAATGCGTCCTACCCTTTGTTGGCTCCGATAAGCATCCCTTGGGTTTCGAGTCGTTTTTCTGAATCGGACCCCGAAACGCCACCCTTAGACTCATCCTCGTCCACTTCGTCCAATTCCTCGTTACCATCGTTGAACGATTTTGACGAACTCCCCCACCGAGCTCACCCCTAATATCAAGACTAAATCTACCCGATCTTGAGGACGATGGATCGTTCCTTCCTCCCCTTCTCGAAGATGTTGTTCGGGTCTGCCAGATTCCGGTTCCGATGTTGAAATGGGTGATTCGGCCAGCGATCCTGTACTTGCGTTACCTGGTCAACCACTTTTGTCGCTGCCCGGCGCGGACATCAACGATGACCTAATGCCCAGGATCGCCGCAATCCCATCACATACAATTCCTTTCTCACTCTCAGCCACTGTTGTTTATCGACGGTCCACGAGACATACCATTACCACGTTCTCCATCCCCCGAGGATTTCGATTTATCTCTCTCGCCAGATGACATTACGGATCCTGAATTAGCCAAGTTGTTCGACCTGCGGAAGAGGTCTATTGCTGCTGAGCGTGCCGCCTGGCGTCTGGAAGCGCTCACAGATGATGTTGACCTGTTCACACGGGCCGAGGCTCGGAAGGTACGCAAGCAGGAGCGGGAGCGAAGCAAAGAGCTCGGAGCGCTCATCCGGCTCAAGTTGGACGACGCTGTGGCGACATGCCCCCAGGAGCAGAGTAGCACCAGTCCCGAGTGGGACCCACAAAACCATGCACGTCGGCGCGGCGTCATTGGCAGTTATACCACAACTCGTGGCGCCGTTCTACTCTGCGTGGAAGCGCTATCGAGAAGACGGCGACACGAACGAGAGCGCGCGCGGTGCGTTCAAAACTCCGCAGACACGCGCGGGGTCACCATATTCTTCG